>SJYQ01001091.1:1038593-1065207 GCA_006410935.1 Redunca redunca | reverse complement strand
AAAATTTTAACAGTTTCAGTTCAGTTCAGTCGCTCAGTCATGTCCAACTCTTTGCGACCCCATGAATTGCAGCACACCAGGCCTCCCTGTCCATCACCAACTCCCGGAGTTCACTCAGACTCACATCCATCGAGTCAGTGATGCCATCCCGCCATCTCATCCTCTGCCTTCCCCTTCTCCTCCTGCCGCCAATCCCTCCCAGCATCAGAGTCTTTTCCAATGAGTCAACTCTTCTCATGCGGTGGCCAAAGTACTGGAGTTTCAGCTTTAGCATCATTCCTTCCAAAGAAATCCCAAGGCTGATCTCCTTCAGAATGGACTGGTCAGACCCCAAACAGAATACAAGCGTTGTGAGTGAGTAGTTAAAGGGACCATCTGTTTATAAGAATATGCTTTTTGTCATCAATGTTAGCTGCTAATTTAATTAAAATGACTGTAGTAGAGAAGCAGAACTTCATTTGAAGTAGTAATAACAAGTGGTGTTGCTACTGGCTAGTCCAACACTCTGCCCCTCCCTTCTCCCAAATGCATATCTATGAAGTACAGGATGATGCAGAACATCCCAGGACAGAATTCAGGCCCCTTCCCTGGTCTGAACTTTATCTGTACACAGAACAGCTCCCAAGATAATCAGATACCTAACTGAAACAGGAAGCAAGTAATAGCAACATCCATAATAACAATATGATAACCCACCTCAATGATTAATTATCCACCAGGAGTCAGGAACCATCTTATATGTTTTTTTTTAATTATTTATTTTAATTGCATATAATTGCTTTACAGTATTGTATTCATTTCTGCCATACATCAACATGAATCAGTCATAGGTATACATATATCACCTCCCTCTTGAACCTCCCTCTCACTTCCCACTCAACCTACCCATCTAAATTTTCACAGAGCACTGCGTTTCAGTTCCCTGCATCATATAGCAAATTCCCATTGGCTATCTATTTTACATATGGTAGTGTATATGTTTCCATACTGCTCTCTCAGTTTGTCCCATCTTATTCTCTCACTATGTCCACAAGTCTTTTCTCTATGTCTACATTTCCACTGCTGCCCTGAAAATAGGTTCATCAGTAAGTACCATCTTTCTAGATTCTACATATATGGGTTAATATACAATATTTGTTTTCCTCTTTCTAACTTAGTTCACTCTATATAATAGCCCCTAGGTTCATCCCCCTCATTAGAACTGACTCAAATGTGTTCCTTTTTATGGCTGAGCAATATTCCATTGTATATATGTACTACAGCTTCTTTATCCAGTCATCTGTCGATGGACATCTAGGTTGCTTCCACATCCTATGTAAATAGTGCTTAGATGAACATTGTGGGACATAATGTCTTTTTCAGGTATGGTTTCCTCAGGGTATGTGCACAGTAGGGGAATTGTTGGCTCAGATGGTATTTTTATTTCTAGTTTTTAAGAAATCTCCATACTGTTATCCATAGTAGCTGTGTCAATTTACATTCCCACCAGCAATGCAAGAGGGTTCCCTTTTCTTCACACCCTCTTCAGCATTTATTGTTTGTAGACTTTTTGATGATGGTCATTGTGACCAGTGTAAGGTGATACCTCACTGTAGTTTTGATTTGTATATCTCTGATAATGAGTCATATTGAATAACTTTTCATGTGTTTATTAGCCATCTGTATGTCTTCTTTGAAGAAATATCTGTTTGGGTCTTCTGCCCATTTTTTGATTGGGTTGTTAATTTTTCTGGTATTGAACTGCACGAGCTGTTTGTACATTTTGCAGATTAATCTTTTGTCAGTTGTTTCATTTGCTATTATTTTATCCCATTCTGAGTGTTGTCTTTTCACCTTGTTTATAATTTCCTTTGGTTTTCAAAAGCTTTTAAGTTTAATTAGGTCCCATTAAAAAAATTATTTCCATTACTCTAGGAAGTGGATCATAGAAGATGTTGCTGTTATTAATGTCAAAATGTATTCTGCCTATGTTTTCCTCTAAGAGTTTTATAGTTTCTGGTCTTACATTAAGGTATTTAATCTATTTTGAGTTTATCTTTGTGTATGGTGTTAGAATGTGTTCTGATTTCATTCTTTTACATAGAGCTGTCCCGTTTTCCCAGTACTGCTTATTGAAGAAGCTGTATTTTCTTCATAGTATATTCTTGCCTCCTTTGTGAAATATATTGTTCCCATCAGTTCATTTCAGTCACTCAGGTGTGTCTGACTCTTTGCGACCCCATGAATCGCAGCACGCCAGGCCTCCCTGTCCATCACCAACTCCCGGAGTTCACTCAGACTCACTTCCATCGAGTCAGTGATGCCATCCAGCCATCCTCTGTCGTCCCTTTCTCCTCCTTCCCCCAATCTCTCCCAGCATCAGTCTTTCCCAATGAGTCAACTCTTTGCATGAGGTGGCCAAAGTACTGGAGTTTCAGCTTTAGCATCATTCCTTCCAAAGAACACCCTCGGCTGATATCCTTTAGAATGGACTGGTTGGATCTCCCTGCAGTCCAAGGGGCCCTCAAGAGTTTTCTCCAACACCGCAGTTCAAAAGCATAAATTCTTCGGTGCTTGGCTTTCTTCACATAGATATACGGATATATCTCTGGTCTTTCTATCTTGTTTCATTGGTCTATATTTCTGTTTTTGTGCTAGTACCATACTGTCTTGATGACTATAGCTTTGTAAAATAATCTGAAGTCATGAAGGTTGGTTCTTTGAGTTTGATCTTTCTCAAGATTGCATTGGTGATTTGTAGTCTTTTGTGTTTCTATACAAAATTTGCAGTTTTTTGTTCTAGTTCTGTGAAGAATACCATTGGTAGTTTGATAAGGATTGCATTGAATCTGTAGATTACATTGAGTTACATTGAGTAGCATAGACATTTTCACAATATTAATTCTTCTAATCCAAGAACATGGTATATCTCTCCATCTGTTTTTCTGTCATCTTTGATTTCTTTCATCAATGTCTTATAGTTTTCTGCATATAAATCTTTTGTCTCTTTAGGTACATTTATTGCTGGGTATTTTATTCTTTTTGTTGCAGTAGTGAATGGGATTGCTTCCTTTATTTCTCGTTCTGATTTTTCATTTTAATGTATAAGAATGCAAGGGATTTCTATGTATTAATTTATATCCTGCAATTTTACTATATTCACTGACTAGCTCTAGTAATTTTCTGGTGACATGTTTAAGGTTTTATATGTATAACATCATGTCATCTGCAAACAGTGAGAGTTTTACTTCTTTTCCACTCTGGATTCCTTTTATTTCTCTTTTCTTCTCTAATTGCTTTGGCTATGGAGAAGGAAATGGCAACCCACACCAGTGTTCTTGCCTGGAGAATCCCAGGGATGGCAGAGCCTGGTTGGCTGCCATCTCTGGGGTCTCACAGGGTTGGACACAACTGAAGCGACTTAGCAGCAGCAGCAGCAGCAGCAGGACTTCCAAAACTGTGTTGAGTAATAGTGGTGAGAAAGGTCACCCTTGTTTTGTTCCTTATCTTAGAGGAAATGCTTTCAGTTCTTCACTTTGAGAATAATGTTTGCTGTGGGTTTGTCATTAGTGTGTTCCTTCTATGCCTACTTTCCGGAGAGATTTTTCTCATAAATATATGTTGAATTTTGTCAAAATCTTTCTGTGCATCTATTGTGATAATCATATTACTTTTATCTTTCAATTTGTTAATATCATGTATCACATTGATCGATTTATTTATTTATTATTATTATTTTTTTACTCTAACGCATATATATGGAATTTAGAAAGATGGTAATGATTGATTTGTGTATGTTGAAGAATCCTTGCATCTGGTATAAAGCCCACTTGATCATGATGTATGATCATTTTACTGTGCTATTGATTTCTATTGGCTAGAATTTTGTTGAGGATTTTTGCATCTATTTTCAGTGATATTGGCCTGCAGTTTTCTTTTTTTTTGTGGCATCTTTGTTGGGTTTTGGTATCAGAATGATGGTGGTCTTGTAGAATGAGTTTGGGAGTTTTCTTCCTCTGCAATTTTCTGGAAAAGTTTGAGCAGGATTGGTGTTTTATCTCTTCTCTAAACTTTTGGTAGGATTCACCTGTGAAGCCATTTATCTGGTCATGGCTTTTGTTGGAAGATTTTTTTAATTACAGTTTTGAATTTCATGCTTGTTATTGGTCTGCTCATATTTTCTGTTTCTTCCTGGTTCAGTTTTGGAAGGTTATATATACTTTTCTAAGAATTTATCCATTCCTTCCAGGCTGTCCATTTTGTTGGTGTATAATTGTTCACAATCTAACAGAGCAAGATCAGCAGAGCCCTTAGCAGGTAGCCATCGCTGTGGCTCATTACTCTGCACTGTTACTAGGCAATAGGTGTTGCTCAGCCATTGCTTGGTACCTCAGTGGGCCCCTCCCACAAGCAACCAGCTATCAATAAGCAATCCTTAGCTGTCCTGCCCAGCAACTGGTCAGCACTGCAGTGGGCCCTGCCTACTGGTAACTGTCAGTGAGGAAACACTGGGGAAGTGATTCAGTCAAGGGTTGGTGGTGTGGTGGTCATCAGGTGGAGAGTGAGCTAAGAGATAGATTCAGGCCCTCTGGAGCCCCTCCAGCTTACCCAGCCTTGGACCAGTGGATGAGCTGGAGGGCCCAGGGAATAGACTGGGGACTATGTCCTACAAGGCTCCAGAGCCCTCACTAATTCCTCCACTAGCTGTGGTCCAGGCCTTGAGGCAAAGGTGAACCTCTCCCCTATCCCTGTCTCTGACCCAATAGCAGTGGCTGTCTGTGTAAGTTGCAGTCTGTGAAACTTGGTCTCCTCATCTGGGCAGCCTGAGGAGACTGAGGGACAATTGGGTGGGATGCCTGACTCCTTCTGGGGTGTCAGCTGGGCAGGGTGTGGGAATCTGATCCCAAAAGAACTGTGAACTGAGATCTGCTATCTCTCAACCTGGATTGGGACCTTGGAGGGTGAAAATTTTTGCTCTGTGACTTTTCCCTTTCTTGTTAAGGCAGAGAATAGCATTCATCTGGTAGAGATTTACAGGAGTGTCATTAGCTCACCATGATCTGACCTCAGGAAAAAAGGATCTGGCACTGAGAACTCTGTAACAACTAATCATGCCCATCCCTCACCTTTTGGTTTTAAAGGGATTTGCTGAAAATTTTCAGTAACTTTAGGGTTCTTAGGGCATGAGCCATCCATCTCTTTGTATGGATTTGTAATAAAACTTTCTTTGTTCCAAACTTTAAAGTTTTAGTATCGATGGGCCTCACTGTGCATCAGGCACATGGACTTGCAAATTCATTATGATCCTTTGGATTTCTGTGTTATTCCTTGTAATGTCACCTTTTTAATTTCTAATTTTATTGCTGAGTCTTCTCCCTTTTCGCCTTGATGCCTCTGGCTAATTGTTTATCAATTTTATCTTTTCAAAGAGCCAGTTTTAGTTTTATTGATCTTTCTAACATTTCCTTAATTTCTCCTTCATTTGTTTTTGCTCCAATCTTTGTGATTTCTTTCCTTCTACTAACTTTGAGGGTTTTTTCTTTTTTATTTTTCTAGTTGCTTTAGATGTAAGCTTGGGTTTTTTATTTGATGGTTTTATTGTTTCTTGAGGTAGACTTGTGTTGCTATCAACTTCTCTTTAGCACTGCTTTTACTGCACCCGACATGGGCTTCCCTGATGGCTCAGCTGGTAAAGAATCCACCTGCAATGTGGGAGACCTGGGTTCAATCCCTGGGTTGGAAGATCCCTTGGAGAAAGGAAAGGCTACGCACTCCAGTATTCTGGCCTGGATAATCCCATGGACTGCATAACCCATGGGGTTGTAAAGAGTGACTTTCACATATGGATTTTGAGTTGTCATGTTTTCATTGTCATTTGCTTCTAAGTATTTTTTTTATTTCCCCTTTGATTTCTTAAGTGACCACAATGGTTATTCAGAAACATATTGTTTGGCCTCCATGCATTTGTGATTTTAAAGTTTTTTCCTACAGTTGATATCTAATCTTATAATTTTGTGATCAGAAGAGATGCTTGAAGTGATTTCAGATTTATAAAACTTACCAAGACTTGATTTGTGACCCAAGATGTGATCTATCCTGGAGAATGTTCCATGTGCACCTGAGAATAAAGTGAAGTCTACTGTTTTTGGATGAAATGCACTGTAGATATGGCTTGGAGCATTTAGTCCAGTTACATTTAAGGTAATTGCTGATGTGTAAGATCCTGTTTCCATTTATTGTTTTGGGTTTGCTTTTGTAGGCCTTTTCTCTCTTTTGAGTTTCCTGTCTAGAGAAGTTCCTTTACCATTTGTTATAAAGCTGGCTTGATGATGCTGAATTCTCTTAACTTTTGCCTGTCTGTAAAGCTTTTGATTTCTCATTCAAATCTGAATTAGATCCTTGCTGGATAGAGTAATTTTGGTTGTAGGTTTTTTCCTTTCATCACTTTAAGTATATCCTGCCAATCTCTTCTGGTCTGAAGAGTTTCTGTTGAAAGATCAACTGTTGGCCTTATGGAGACCCCTTTGTATGCTATTTGTTGCTTTTCCCTTGCTGCTTTTCATGTTTGTTCTTGTATTTAATTTTTTCTGGAGAAGGGATAGGCTACCCAGTCAAGTATTCCAGGATTTCTCTTGTGTCTCAGCTGGTAAAGAATCTGACTGCAATGTGGGAAACCTGTGTTTGATCCCTGGGCTGGGAAGATCCCCTGGAGAAGGGAAAGGTTACCCACTCCAGTATTCTGGCCTGGGGAATTCCATGGACTATATAGTTCATGGGGTTGCAAAGAGTTGGACATGACTGAGCACCTTTCACTGGCATATTTTTCCTTGGGTTTATCCTATATCAGATTCTGGCCTTCCTGGGTTTGGGTGGCTATTTCCTTTCCAATGTAAGGGAAGTTTTCAACTATAATCTCGTCAAATATTTTCTCATATGCTTTCTTTCTTTCCTTTTTTTTTAATTCTCCAGGGACCTCTATTATTTGAATGTTGGTGTGCTTAATGTTGTCCCAGAGGTCTTTGAGACTGTCCTCATTACTTTTTATTCCTTTTTCTTTAGTCTACTCTGCTTCAGTTATTTCCACCATTCTGTCTCCCAGCTCACTTATCTGTTCTTCTGCCTCAGTTATTCTGTTATTTGTTCCCCCTAGTGAATTTTTAATCTCATTTATTGTCTTGTTCATTGCCAATTATCTATTCTTAATTCTTGTATGTCCTTGTTAAACACTTGTATCTTCTCAGCCTCTGCCTTCAGTCTATTTATTTGTGATTCCATTTTGTCTCCATGTTTTAGATCATCTTTACTATCATCACCTTGAATTTTGTTTCAAATAAACTGCTATTTCCTCTTCATTTGTTTGGTCTTGTGGGGTTTTGTTTTTTTACCATGTTCCTTCATCTGCTGTGTATTTCTTTGTCTTTTAATTTAGTTTAATTTGCTGTATTTGGGGTCTCCTGTCTGCAGGCTGGAAAGTCATAGTTCCTCTTAATTCTGGAGTCTGCTTCTTGTGTGTGGCTTTGGACCAGTACCTTATTAAGGTTTCCTGGTCGGGGGGACTTGTGCCTGTGTTCTGGTGGATGGAGCTGGATCATGTCTCTCTGAAGGGCACTGCTGTGTACAGTAGTGTGTTTTGGGGAGCCTATGGGCTTGGTATGGCTTTGGGCAGTCTTTCTGCTAATGGACAGGGTTGTGTTTCTCTTTCACTAAAAGTATGGTGTGAGGAATCTGGCATGGAGCTTTCTGGCCTTTGTGGGAGCTTGATCTTAGTGTTGAGACTGAGGCCTTTGGGAGAACTCTCATCAAAAAAATTAATGTTCCATCAGTTTGGGAGTTCTCTGATGGTCCAAAGTCCTGGACTCAGGTCTCCCACCTTGGGGGTTCAGGCCCGACATATTAATGTAGCATCAAGACTTCGCAGGCCACATAGCACAGAAAACAAAACCCCAATACTAATGGTGAAAGCAACACCCAGAAGCCAACAACACCCAGAAAACTTACACACTCATTCTGAGGAGATCGGTTGGCCTTTATGGAAGTCTGGAGTCCTAGCATTCAGAAAGTGTTCTGTAGAAGTTGTTTCTCATGCAGATGAGTTTTTGATGTATTTATCAGGGGAAATTTGACCTCGTGTTAACAGGTATTTTTTCACTTAGGTCTACCCCTTGAAAGAGACAATAACATGTAAGAAAAAAGTTAGGCTACATGTAAAAAGTCATACAACTAGAAAATTAAAGTTTTCCCTAAGATTGTCACTGAAACATAACATGTATTGACATTTCATTCTTTTCATCTGACCGCAAATGATATGAAAAGGACCTAGAGCTTCTTGAGAGGACCAAATCTATACCCAATATTTGATAAACATAGAGCCTCCAAGACCCTCTAAGAGTGAATAAATGTAAAAAAAAATGATAATAAGAAAAACCCTGTTATTCAAAATATGTTTCAATTGGAAGAGTTAAGGAAAATGTTTTCCTAAGATGCCAAGGCATTATCCCCTCCTCCAAACAAAAAAAAAGTCAGAGATCTTGCCAGAAATCTTAAGTTGAGAGACTGCTGCACTATAAAAATGCAACTATTTTCAGAGGAAAATACAATGCATTTAATTGAAAATAGATTTTAGACAGTGAATTAGATATGGGGAATGAAACCAAACCAGTGAATTAGAAGACAAATTACTAAAATTCTCCTAAAACTAAAGGAGAGGAAGTTGATGATGAAGATAAAGAGACAGAATAGAGTCCCATTTGGTACCCTCAGGATATTTGGACTGTATTAACTGAGAACTAATGAAACATTTTCCCTGAGCTGAGCAAAGACATCAAGGCTGAGATCAAAAGATATCACCAAGGGCCAAATAAAATCAATTGAAAGAGATCCACACAGAGATATATTTTAGTGCATATCTGGATCAAGCTGGGGAAAGATTACCTACAAAGAGAAGACACAGTAGTAATATTAAAATACACTTAGGTGGCTCCTGATGCCTGCCTAGGAAGTGTTTGCACCCATCAGAATCATGTAGTACACTTGCTAAATACTTAGGGCTTTGCCTCAAACTTGCTGAATCAGATTTTCCAAGGGTTGGGTGCAGGCAAGCTTCCCAGGACATTCTGAATTGCAACTGGACTTGGAAACCATAGCTGATTGGGTGCCAAGAGACACGGGGCACATAAATTGGCCACTTACACAATCAATATCTACTAACCAAAGTTTATTATATATTAATAAAACCAGTTAAGAAATAAAGTGAGAAACAGTCTGTCCATTCAGGGAAAAAGTAGATCCCAGGTATGATGTCAACCAGAAATGTGCAGAACCTGTATGATCAAACTGTAATAGGAAAGAACAAACCTGACTCCGTATTGGATCTATTAATTTAGCTTTTACTCTTCTGCTCTGTTGCCTGTATTTAGCTATACTGACTTTGCACCTTTTGTAAAACAATGTTCCTTCTAGCCTGAAGTATACAGGATAGCTTACTCTCAGAGCCCTGACCTTTAAGATTCATTTATTTCAAGATAAAAAGTTGTAGAATAGAGAATAACATTTGTCTTGGACATTTACATCATGATCTGACTTATGTGGACAGCTGCAAGAACAAAGGATTCCTTCACCAAGACATTTGCAACAACCAACCACTCACTTCCCTTGTCTTGACTTTAACAGTGCTTTGTTAAAACCTTTTTAGGGGTTAGAGGTTTTGGGGTGGCATGAACCACCCATTTCCTTGCATGGGCCTTCAATAAACCGTTCTCTGCTTTAGGATCCAACATTTTGATTTGTTTGGCATGTGAACTACATGAGTTCAGCAACAAAACTAGAGATGCATAAATGACTACTTACAGCAATCTAGAGTGAGGTTCTGGTTGGCAAAACCTAAACTTCTTTTCCAAGTGGGATTGATGAATTAGCCATATTAAAATGTAAACATTTACTCGAGACATGTAACCATCTACTTGAGACATGTAACCATACATGCCAAAGTGTTATTAATCCCTTGTCTATCAGCTAAGAAGGGGTTTAGCAAGAGGGACAAGGGACAGAAATATTTCAGCCTGGTGAAGGAGGTAGAAGGAAGCTTTGAGGCCCTTACTGGGCCCACAAGGACCAATACAATAAGCATAGGATAGAAAGGTCATGTCCTAAATTTCAGTCCTTACTCTTTCACTAACCAAGTGTGAGATCTTATGGAAAAAGCTTGGCTATCTGTCCATTGTGGTTGGGTTTTCTAAAAAGTAGATCATTTTTCTGATTACATAGTCAATACACTCAAACTGAAAGCAAACATTCTTGAAAAACACAAAACACCACCATATGCCTATAATTTCTGTTTGATGTTGTATGTGTTTCCTCAGTCATTTCTGTAGCCACTTATGTAACTGCAATGATGGTGTTTGTAGCTTCCCTTTACACTTGGTACTGGACTGTGAACCTCTACATGTCACTAGCCTTCTGCTGCAAAAGGGATTGTACTGACTGCATTCATGGTTGCTTTGTCATTTATCTGACTGCTTTCCTAGTTTTGGATATTTAGACTGTATTCATTTCTTTGTCATCAAAAATAACTCTGTAATGAATAGTTTTGAGCTTTGAAAGTTGCCACTTTTCTAATTTTTTCTTTTTATGGGACATACCCAGAAACTGGATTGTTAAGTCACAGCATAAGGTCATCTTTAATAATACAATAGTGAATATATTCCACATGACTTCAAGGATGGATATACAGGCCTCCTCACTCTTGCCTGTTTCTTCATTGGAAGAGTGAGAATCCATGACCTGAGCCTCCCCTTCAGAACTTCTTGGCCACAGTCACGCATGCAGGAAACACTCTGGTCCTCACTGGCTGAGGGCCAGGCTTCCTGTGGTCGATGCTCAGGACTGCTGACTTGAAGGAAGACCCACTCTGATAGGGAGATGGACCAGAAAAGAGACAAACCCTTATCACCAGGGAGGCTCCTGGTACTTTAGGAGGCTGAAAACTGCTTCCATGATGAGACCTCTCTGAGAGTAGACCTGTCACAATAGGAGGCACACTCCAGCTGAAGGGGTCAGGCAGGATGCTCGAGGTCAATCTGGTCCAGAGTCTGGGGTCCTTGGGTGGAGCGGGGGTAGGGGGTGGGGAATGCATTCCTCTCAGGTCTCTGCATGAATTAATCCTAAACAGCTTGCCAGTCCCTCTAAACCTCCCCAGACAGCCTAGCTGCTGTGTTGGAGGCCACTGGAACTGCCTTGTTGCAGAGTGTATGCACCCCTTTCTCCAGGACCTCAAAAGTCATGGTCAAATCCCTCTGGGAAGATGTGAGAGCCAGTTCTCTCTTGCTACCCCCAGCTCCTTCCTGCTTCCACAACCCAATTCCTTACTCTTAGGTTGCCAATCAGCCCCTCAAGCCTGGGCCAACCCAGTATGAAGGGAGTTCGCTTACAGGTTTGATGTCCTTGACCTGGGATAGGGTCCTTCCTTCCATGTTGTGCCAGATAAAACCACCCTGCTGGAATGAGGGCAGCAGACCTTCTCTGTATATCAACAGATGGAAGGGGATGCTGCCTCAGAAGGCTTTGGGGTGAGGCAGACCCCCAGTATTCTCAAGGTAGAGCTTCTCTGGAGGTGTGGCCATCAGGGGGTCTCATCAGGGAGATGCTTAACACAGCCTGGAGAGCAGAAGATGAGGTTGGTTATTCCCAAGTATGCAGGGCACCCAGAGGAGGCGAGGGGGCTGAACTATTCAGGTAGATGGAGAAAAAGAGAGTCTGTGAAAATGGATAAAGGAACCCTCATTGAAAGTGGAGTTGGGAAGCCCTGAAGGGGAAAGTCTCACACATGCATCAGCTGCAGTTTACTAACCCCAGCAGGAAGGAAGATTTCCTCCCAAACCAGCAACAATAAGCTGCCCACCACCTGTAGTTGATGAAGACAACCCCAGTCCAATGCCCTCCTTTCCTCTATAAAACAGCCCCCTCTCCTCTGCTCACTGGACTTGCCTATGGTCTGCCATAGTATCCTTGGACACAACTTAGTAACTAAACAACACCTGAACCCACTGCTGGTCCTGGGGGCCTCCCATGTCTAAAGCAGTCACTTTTCAAACACAATCAGTCCTAGAAGGTGAGGCATCTTTTCTCCATAGGAGCTTTTAGCAAGGGTTCCAAGATAGAGTTCCTCCCGTTTGCCACAGGTTTCTTCAGGCAGGTGCAGCAAAGGCACAAAATGAACCAGGAGAAACGCTCCAGTGAAGGGACTTTTCTAATGCTTTTTCATAAATTCAGGACAACAGTACTCTAGCACCAAGGAGAGGAAGCACAGCAACCTAAATTTTTCTATTGCTCCATGCATTTCCATTCTTACTGTGGTAAAGGCAGAACAATGAACGTGGCACTAAGGAGTCAAATCAGGCACAGCACACACCCCATGCCTCCATATGAGTTCCTGGTACCTGGTGAGGTGTCAACAGCTTTGACCATGCCTCCTTTCCCCCCAAAGAATTCTCCATCACTCATAAACAAGAATGCAGGTGTTCATGAGCACAGCCTCTTCCCAGTGGCTCTGATTGACTGCTTTTCTGTGAAAGGGCAGGTGGCCAGACCCTGTGGCTGGAGGAAGGCGCTATCCACTAAAGAGTGGCTGAGATGGAAGTGGTGGTTTACGTGTGTATATGCCTGTATGCAAGCCTCTAGTCTGCCAGCTCTCTGAGGCGCTATGGTGCAGGAGCACCTCCTCTTCTCTCTGAAAATGCATATATGCATGCCTTCATTCCTGCTCCTTATTCACTCACTCAGCTGCCTCATTCGTTCATTCACTCTCTCAACAAATACTAACTGAAATTCAAAACTCCACCCATGTTCCACATATTGTGGGTATATAGTAGAGAGAAAAACAGACAAAAATCTGTGCCTTCTCTTCTACTGGGGAGAGACAGATAATAACAAAGGTCACTTAGTGGGAAGTATTATGCTTTTCAACATGATCAGTCCCAAGGAGAAAATCTTTCAGAAAAATGGAAAGAGAACAATTTCGTTTCTCTTGCTAGAGAAACCCAACCCATCCTTTAGTCTGGGTCACTTCCATCCTCACCCCACAGGTTTCTCGAGTGTTTTCCTAACCCTAATCCCAACCACAGCCTTAACCTTAACCCTACCCCTAAATCTCTGAAGGCTCTTTCTGAACTTGTTTGGGATTCCATGTGTGCCCAGTTAGGCCAGAAAATGTTCCCCTTTCAAGGGCTATGGCCTGTATTCATTAGGCATACTCACAAATTTCAAAAGGTACTGTGCCAAGTGAACTCAGTGGAGGCTCACAGTCGGCTCTGTGACAGCCAGTGTGAATCTGTGTACAAGCCTCAGAGGTCTTGTCTATGGGGGATGCATGGGTGCTCCATGCCATGGATGGAGGAGCCTGGAAAGAAGTATGGGAGAAGAGAATTAGCATGTTAGGCAATACCCTTGGATATGCTTTCTGATTTCATTTGCACTTGCCCTGCTGCAAGAGGGACTATCCACATTTTCAGAAACTCAGAGAGGTTAAGATGGATGAGCCCAAGGTATCTGCACTATTGAGAAGATCTGAGAGCTGAAACCCAGCCTGTCTGAGATCAGTCTTTGAGGCTAGAAAAATGAAGTTTTGTTAGTTCTGAAACCAAATTACCTATCTGCTTCTTTTGTCTAGATTCAGCATTCTTTTACCAGAACTTGAGCAAATTTTGCGTATTTAAACCAGTAACAATCACTGCATGGTTTATAATAGGAATAATAAGTGAACAACAGCAACAGCATAAAAAAAGACGTGAAAAAAGGGGCAAGAAGGATCTTAGTGAAGAAAGACAGGTGTATTGAGATTTGGCATTGAGTGCCAATTATTCTGCAGTGGAGATTTGGGAGGAGGAATGGTAATTAGATGTATTTTTTCTCACTCCCTGGGGTAGAGTTGGACCCATTAATGACACTTAAGAGGAGATTCGTTTTGGACCTCTGCTACGGGATGGAATGACTGTCAGGAGGTTCAGCAGATCCATGTGTTGAATTCAGAGAGAGAAAGGAGAACTTTCCAATTTACACGATGCAGTGCAGTGAGAATGAAGTATGTGAAAGCTACAATTTTCCTGAAAAGCATTTTGATGATACATGTGGAGAACTTTAAAAAGCTCCTATCTTTTGGCTCAGCAATTACTTTAGCTGAAATTTATCCTTAAACTCTAATTAGGAATCTGGACAAAGATATCACATAGACACTTCTTGAAGCAATGTGTGGAATGGGAAAAAATGGAAAGAAATTAACTTTCCATTGTCCAGAGGATGGTGAGACACAACATAAGAGGCATATTATGAAGATATGGAAACTATGTGTACGAAGAGTTCTTATATATGAAGAAGTTCTTATATATAATGAGATGTGAAAAAAGAAGAGGAAGCACAATTAGATCACTGCTTCAGTGAAGCCTTTCCTGAACTCCCAGACTATGAACTGTCCTCTACACTTCTGCCTATTACCTGGTGTTCAGTTACTCAGATGTGTCTGACTCTTTGTGACTCCATGGACTGCAACATACCAGGCTCCCCTGTCTTTCACTATCTCCTGGACTTTGCTCAAATTCATGCCCATTGACTCAGTGATGCTTATCTCATTCTCTGTCACTGTCTTTTTGTTTTGCCTTCAATCTTTCCCAGGATCAGGATCTTTTCCAAAGAGTTGGCTCTTCCCATCAGGTAGCCAAAGTACTGGAGTTTCAGCTTCAAAATCTGTCCTTCCAATGAATATTCAGGGTTGATTTCCTCTAGGTTTAACTGGTTTGATCTCCTTGCTGTCCAAGGGACTCTCAAGAAGTCTTCTCCAGCACCACAATTCAAAGACATCAATTCTTTGGCACTCAGCCTTCTTTATGGTCCAACTCTCACATCTGTACATGACTACTGAAAAAACGTAGCTTTGACTATATGAATCTTTGTCGGCAAAGTGATTTCTCTGCTTTTTAATATGCTGTCTAGGTTGGTCATACCTTTTCTTCCAAGGAGCAAGTGTTTTTTAGTTTCATGGTTGCACTCACTGTCTGCAGTGATTTTGGAGCCCAAGAAAGTAAATCTGCCACTGTTTTCATTTGTTCCCCCTCTATTTGCCATGAAGTGATGGGACCAGATACTATGATCTTCGTTTTTTGACTATTGACCTTTAAGCCAGCTTTTTCACTCTCCTCTTTTACCCTCATCAAGAGACATTTTAGTTCCTATTCATTCTCTGACATTAGAGTGGTATCATCTACATATCAGAGGTGGTTGATATTTCTCCCAGCAATTTTTTTTACAATTTTTTAAATTACAGATTGTTTATTGATTATTTGCATTAACATTAGTTCCATCCATTTCATGTGATAACAGGCAAGGTTCACAGATTCTGTCATCTTTTTATCCTCCAAACAAAATGAGAGTGATGGATTGTGTCTATGTTCTTTTTTTGAAAAAATTAATTTATTGATTTTAATTGGAGTATAATTACTTTACAATATTGTGATGGTTTCTGCCAGACTTCGACATGAATCATCTGAGGGCATGTGTGTCACCCCATCCTGAACCCCCTCCCACCTCCCTTCCCATCCCACCCCTCTAGGTTGTCCCAGAGCACCAGCTTTGAGTGCCCTGCTTCATGCATTGAACTTGCACTGGTCATCTATTTTACATATGGTAATATACATGTTTCAATGCTATTCTCTCAAATCATCCCACCTTCACCTTTTCCCACATAGCTCAAAAGTCTGTTCTTTATATCTGTGTCTCTTTTCCTGCCTTGCATATAGGATCATTGTTACCATCTTTCTAAATTCCATATATATGCATTAATATACTATATTGGTGTTCCTCTTTCTGACTTACTTCAGTCTGTATAATCAGCTCCAGTTTCATCCACCTCAATAGAACTGACTCAACTGCATTCTTTTTTTTATAGCTGGGTAGTATTGCATTGTGTATATGAACCACAACTTCCTTATCCATTCGTCTGCCAACGGACATCTAGGTTGCTTCCATGTCCTAGATATTGTAAACAGTGCTGCAATGAGTATTGGGGTACATGTATCTCTTTCAATTCTGATTTCCTCCATGTGCATGCCCAGCAGTGGGATTGCTGGGTCATATGGCAGTTCTATTTTCAATTTTTTAAGGAATCTTCACATCATTCTCCACAGTGGCTGTACTTGTTGGCATTCTCACAAACAGTGTAAGAGGGTTCCCTTTTCTCTACACCTTCTCCATCGTTTATTGTCTGTAGACTTTTGATGGCAGCCATTCTGACCAGCATGAGCTGGAACCTCATTGTGGTTTTGACTTGTGTTTCTTTGATAAAGAATGATGTTGAGCATCTTTTCATGTGTTTATTAGCCATCTGTATGTCTTCTTTGGAGAAATGTCTATTTAGTTCTTTGGCTCACTTTTTGATTGGGTTGTTTGTTTTTCTGGTATCGAGCTGCAGGAGTTGTTGCATATTTTGGAGATTAACTCCTTGTCATGTATTTCATTTTTCATTTGCTATTTTTTTCTCCCTTTCTGAAGGCTGCCTTTTCACCTTGCTTATAGTTTCCTTCATTGTGCAAAAGCTTTTAAGTTTAAATCAGGAGCCAAGCTACTCCTTCTTTCTTCGAGGAGGAAAGTCAAGTCACTCAGTCATGTCCAACTCTTTGCAACCATAGCCTACCCAGGCTTCTCCATCCATGGGATTTTTCAGGCAAGAATACTGGAGTGTGTTGCCATTTCCTTCTCCAGGAGATCTTCCCGACCCAGGGATTGAACCCAGGTCTCCTGCATTGTAGGCAGATGCTTTACCATCTGAGCCACCGGGGAAGTCTTTAAGTTTAATTAGGTTCCATTTGTTTATTTTTGTTTTTATTTCCATTACTCTTCTCCCAGCAATCTTCAGTCTGACTTGTTATTCATCTAGCCCAGCATTTCACATGAGGTACTCTGTGTATAAGTTAAATAAATAAACAGTGTGGTGAGACAATATACAGCCTTGTCACATTCCTTTCTTAATTTTGAACCAGTCACTTGTTTCGTGTAATGTTCTAACTGTTGCTTAGGTTTCTCAGGAGACAGATTAGGTGGTCTGGTATTCCCATCTCTCTAAGAATTTTCCACAGTTTGTTGTTATCCACATAGTCAAAGGCTTTAGTGTAGTCAGTGAAGTAGATGTGTTTTTTTGAATTCCCTTGCTTTTTCTATGATTCAATAAATGTTGACAATTTGGTCTCTTGTTCCTCTACCTTTTCTAAATCCAACTTGTACATCCAGAAATTCTTGGTTCATATACTGTTGAAGCTTAGCTTGAAGGATTTTCAGCATAATCTTATTAGCATGGGGGATGAGGGCAATTGTCTGGTGGTTTGAATGTTCTTTATTGCTTCCTTTCTTTGTAATTGGGATGGAAACTGACCTTTTCTAGTCCTGTGATCACTGATGCCTATTACTACCCATCATAATTGTAATTCTATTTAATTAATTATGTGCACAATCTTGTTTCTCAAGTTTCTTTTGCACTAGGTTGAAGGTCTCAGGAGGATAGCTATCAAGTCTATTGTATTTGATCATTAATCCCCAGGTCCAAGAACAGTGCTTGGAATATGGGAGCCATTCAGTGTATATGTACTCAATCACACAGAATCATGCAATATGTGACACTTTGTGCCTGGCTTCTCCCACTTAGCATGTTTTCATGATTCCTTCATGTTATAGCAGATATCAATATTTCACTTATTACTGCACAATATTCCAGTGTATGGATATACCACATTTTCTTCATCCATTCATCAGTTGGAAATTTAGGGTGCTTCTACTTTTTGCTACTATGAATAATGCTTTTATGAACATTTGATACAAGGTTTTATATGGACATATGTTTTAATTTCTCTTGAATATATGTCTAGGAATAAAATTGCTGAGTTATAAGGCAGTGGCACCCCACTCCAGTACTTTTGCCTGGAAAATCCCATGGATGGAGGAGCCTAGTAGGCTGCAGTCCATGGGGTCGCTAAGAGTTGGACATGACTGAGCGACTTCACTTTCACTTTTCACTTTCATGCATTGGAGAAGGAAATGGCAACCCACTCCAGTATTCTTGCCTGGAGAATCCCAGGGACGCGGGAGCCTGGTGGGCTGCCGTCTATGGAGTTGAACAGAGTCGGACACGACTGAAGCGACTTAGCAGCAGCATGGTAACTCTGTGTTTGACAATTTCAGGAATTGCCAAACGGTTTTCCAAAGTGGCTTCACCAGTTTTCATTCCTACTAATACTATGTGAAGGTTCCAATGTCTTTGCGTTCTCACCAACACTTGCTATTGTCAGTCTTTTTTATTTTAGCCTCTAATGAGCATGAAGTGATATCTCATTATGGTTTTTATTTTCATATTCACAATAAACAATAACGTTTGAGAATTTTTATATGAATTTAGTCATTTGTGTATCTTCTTTTGATAAATATTTACTTACATATTTTACTTGTTTTAATTGGATTATTTATCTTTCCATTGTTGAGTTGTAAGAATTCTTTATTCTTTTTAAAAATTACTTTACATTTTTGGTTGTTCTAGATCTTGCTTGCTATGTGCAAGCTTTCTCTAAGGTGTGGTGAGCAGGGGCTAGTCTTCATTGCAGTATATGGGCTTCTTGTTGCAGTGGCTTCTCTTATAGCGGAGCACAGGCTCTGGGCACCTAGGCTCAGTAGTTGTGACACACAGACTCTGGAGCTTGGCTCAGTAGTTGTGGAGCATAGGTTTAGTTGCTCTACAGCATGTGGAATCTACCAGGGATCAAACCCATGCTCCCTACATTAGCAGACAGATTCTTAATCACTGGACCACCAGGGAAGTCCTACATATTCTGCTAATACGTTCCTTATCAGATATACGATTTGCAAATATTTTCTATCATTCAATGGGTGGCCCTTTTCTTTCTTGTTCTTTAAAGCTCAAAATTTAAAAATTTTGGTGAAGTCCAATGTATTTATGTTTTTTTATTTGCTTGTGCTGATGCTGTGTTGGTGTTGCATCTAAGCAACCATTGCCAAGTCTAAGGTGAGGAATATTCACTCCTGTATTTTCTTCTAGAGTTGTATAATTTTAGTTCTTACCTTTAGGTCTATGACTCAGTATATTTTTAGTGAGGTATAGTTGATTTACAGTACTGTATAAGTTTCAGATGTACAACATATAAATTTACAGTTTTACCAAATATTAGCTGTATTTTCTGTGATATATAGCTGTACAATATGCTCTTGTACCCTATTTATTTTATACATAGTAGTTGTACTTTTTCATCCTCACCTCTACTTGCTCCCCTTTCCTGTTCCCCACCGGTAATCACTAGTTTGTTCTGTATATCTGTGAGTCTGTTCCATTTCGTTATATTAACTAGTTTCTTTTTCTTTTAGATTCCACATATAAGTGATATTATACAATATTTGTCTTTTTGTCCCTGACATTTCACTAAATACAATACCCTTCAAGTCCATCCATGTTGTTGCAAATGACAAAATTTCATTTTATATGGTTGAGTAATGTTCCATTGTATATATACAACATCTTCTTTATGCATTACTCTATTGATGGGCACTCAGGTTGCTTCCATACCTTGGTTATTGTAGATAGTGCTACTATAAACACTGGGGTGCATGTGTCTTTTCAAATTAGTGTTTTTTATCTACCCAGGAGTGGAATCATTGGATCATACAGTAATTCTCTTTTTAGTCTTTTGAGAAACATCCATGCTGTTTTCTATGGTGGTTGCACCAATTTACATTCCCACTAACAGTGTACAAGTGTTCCCGTTTCTTCACTTCATCACCAACATTTGCCCATTTTTGATGGCCATTTTGACAGGTGTGAGGTGATGTTACACTGTGGTTTTGATTTGCATTTCTCTGATAATTAATGATGTTGAGCACCTTCTCATGTGTCTGCTGGCAGTCTATATGTCTTATTTGGAAAAATGTCTATTCAAGTGTTTGGCCCATTTTCAAAACTGGGTTGTTATATCTAATTTTAAAATTGGGTTGTTTGTTTTTTGATGTTGAATTGTGTGGGTAATACTATTTGCAAATATTTTCTCTTGTTCAGTAAGTTGTTTTCTATTTTGTCAATGATTTCCTTTGCTGTGCAAAAGCTTTTAAATTAATTAAGTCCCATTTATCTATTTTTTCTTTTTTCCCCTTTGCTTTAGGAGATACCCCCCAAAATATTGCCACAATTATTCAAGGAATGTTCTGCCTATGTTTACTTTTAGGAGTTTTATGATTTAAGGTCTTACATTTAGGCCTTTAATCCATTTTGAGTATATTTTTGTATATGATGTGAGGAAATATTCTAGCATCTTTGTTTTGTATGAAGCTAACTTTCCCAGCACTTGTTGAAGAGCTGTATTTACTCTATTGTATATTCTTGTCCTCTTTGTTTTAGATTAATTAACTGTAAATTTGTGGATTTATGTCTCATTGGTAAAGGCAAATATGCAGCATGACACAGTTGAGTCAATTTTTGTGTATGGTGTGATGGTATCCATTTGTACCAATACTGTTTATTGAAGAAAATATTCTTTGCCATTCCATGATTCATTGGCATAATCAATTGACTGTAAATATGAAGGTTTATTTCTGCACTCTGGAGTGGAAGAAGCACAAGCTGGAATCAAGATTTCCGGGAGAAATATCAGTAACCTCAGATACGCAGATGACACCACCCTTATGGCAGAAAGTGAAGAGGAACTAAAAAGCCTCTTGATGATGAAAGTGAAAGAGGAGAGTGAAAAGTTGGCTTAAAGTTCAACATTGAGAAAACTAAGATCATGGCATCTGGTCCCATCACTTCATGGGAAATAGATGGGGAAACAGTGGAAACAGTGTCAGACTTTATTTTGCTGGGCTCCAAAATCACTGCAGATGGTGATTGCAGCCATGAAATTAAGACACTTACTCCTTGGAAGGAAAGTTATAACCAACCTAGATAGCATATTCAAAAGCAGAGACAATATTTTGCCAACAAAGGTCCATCTAGTCCAGGCTATTGTTTTTCCAGTAGTCATGTATGGATGTGAAAGTTAGACTGTGAAGAAAGCTGAGTGCCGAAGAATTTATGCTTTTGAACTGTGGTGTTGGAGAAGACTCTTGAGAGTCCCTTGGACTGCAAGGAGATCTAATCAGTCCATTCTAAAGGAGATCAGTCCTGGGTGTTCTTTGAAAGGACTGATGCTAAAACTGAAACTCCAATATTTCGACCACCTCATGCAAAGAGTTGACTCATTGGAAAAGACTCTGATGATGGGAGAGATTGGAGGCAGGAGGAGAAGGAGACGACAGAGGAAGAGATGGCTGGATGGCATCACCAACTCTATGGACATGAGTTTGGGTGAACTTTGGGAGTTGGTGATGGACAGGAAGGCCTGGTGTGCTGCAATTCATGGGGCTGCAAAGAGTTGGACATGACTGAGTGACTGAACTGAACTGAATTGAATTTGATTCCATTAACCTTATGTTCATTCTTATTCCAGTATTATACTGTACTGAATATTGTAGATCTGTAGTCAGTTTGAAATTAGGAAACATGAGTTATTCATCAAGGTTGTCTTGGTTATTCTGAGTTCCTTCCAATCCATGTAAGTTTAGGATCAATTTGTAAATTTTTGCAAAAAATCAGCATGGGAGTTTGATGAGTACACTGAATTTGTAGATTGTTTGGAAGGCTGTTGCCACATCAGCAATATTAAGTCTTTTAATCCATGAACATTAAATGCCTTTCCGTTTATTTAGATTTTCTTTAATTCCTTTCAGCAATGTTGTGTATGTAGTTTTAATGTACAGGTCCTGCACTTCTGTTGCTGTGCCTAGTCACTCAGTCATGTCTGACTCTTTGTGATCCCATGGACTGCAGCCCACCAGGCTCCTCTGTCCATGGAGATTCTCCAGGCAAGAATACTGGAGTGGGTTGCCATACCCTCCTCCAGGGGTCTTCCCAATCCAGGGATCGAACCCAGGTCTCCTACACTGTGGGAAGATTCTTTACCATCTGAGCTACCAGGGCAGTGTCACAGGGGAGTAACACTATCACAGAGAAGTGTCGTAGAAAGCACTTCTGTTAAGTTTCTTAAATATTTTATTCTTTTTAATGCTCTTGTAAATGCAATTATTTTCTCTTTTTCTCATTTAAAGAAACTTTTAATTTTTTTATTGGGGTATAGCCAATTAATAATGTTATGATAGTTTCAGGAGAACAGCAAAGGGACTCAGCCATACATGTGCATATATCCATTCTCCCTCAAATTCACCTCTCATCCAGAGTGCCATAATAATATTGAGCAGAGTTCCATGTGCTATACAGTAGGTCTTTGTTGGTTATCCATTTTAAATGCAGCAGTATGTACATGTGCATCATGAACTCTCCAAGTATCCCTTCCCCCTCTCCTTTCCCCCAGCAATTATAAATTCATCCTGTAAGTATATGTCTCTTTCTGTTTTGTAAGTAAGTTCATTTGTATAATTTCTTTTTAGGTTTCACATATAAGGGATATCATATGATATTTCTCCTTCTTTGTCTAACTTCACTCAGTATGACAATATCTAGGTCCATCTTTGTTGCTGCAAATGGCATTATTTCATTCTTTTTAATGGCTGAGTAATATTCCATTACTCAGAGGTGTATATGCACCATATCTTTATCTATTCATTGGTTAATGGGCATTTCGATTGCCACCATGTTCTGTCTGTCAGTGATAAAGAATCTGCCTGCCAGTGCAGGAGACACAGAAGACACAAGTTGGATCCCTGGGTTGGGAAGATCCCCTGGAGGAGGAAATGGAAACCCACTTGAGTATTCTTGCCTGGGAAATCCCATGGACAGAGGAGCCTGACAGTCTAAAGTTCAAGGGGTTGCTAAGAGTCAGAGTATACACACCTCCTCTTCTAGCTACTGTTAAGAGTTCTGCAGTGAACATCAGGGTGTCTATATCCTTTTGAATAATGTTATCCTCTGGGTATATGTCTAGCAGTAGGGTTGCAGGGTAATGCGGTAGCTCTAGTTTTAGTTTTTTAAACTTCATTTTCAAATGCTTCATTGTGGTGTATAGAAGTGCAATTGGTGGTTGTGTTTTTAACCTGTAACCAGCCATATTACTAACTCATTTATTAGTTCTCATAGTTTTTTTTTAATATGCATGGTTTCCTTAGGTTTTCTACATAAAACATCATTTCATATCCAAATAGAAATAATTTTACTTGTTTTTTTGCCAATCTGGATACTTTTATTTTCTCTTCATGCCTAATTGCCATGACTATGACTTCCAGTACAATTCTGAGTATAATCGACAGAAGTCATCTTTGTCTTATGGCTGACATTAGAGGAGAAACATTCACTGTTTCACCATTAAGTGTGATGTTAGCTATAGTTTCTTCAAAATGACTTTTATCAGGTTGAGGAAGTTCCCTTTTATTCCTTGTTTGTGGAGTGTTTTATCACAAAGGCTGTTGGATTTTGATCATTTGGTTTTCTCCTTTATTCTATTATTATGGTGCATTGCATTTATCATTTATTAAGTATTAGACCAACTCATGACATTGTATAGGAGGCAGTAATCAAGACCATCCCCAAGAAAAAGAAATACAAAAATGGGAAAATGGCTTTCTGAGAAGGCCTTACAAATAGCTGAGAAAACAAATGAAAGGCAAAGGAGAAGAGGAAAGATATATCCAGCTGAATGCAGAGTTCCAAAGATTACCAAGGAGAGATTAGAAAGCCTTCCTCAGATCAATGCAAAGAAATAGAGGAAAACAATAGAGTGGGAAAGACTAGAGATCTCTTCAAGAAAATTTGAGACACCAAGGAACATTTCATGCAAAGATGGGCACAATAAAGGGCAGAAATAGTATGGACCTAACAGAAGCAGAAGATATTAACAAAAGGTGGGAAGAATACACAGAAGAACTATACAAAAAACATCATAATGACCCAGAAAACCCAATGGTGTGATCACTCACCTATAGCCAGATATCCTGTAATGCAAAGTCAAGTGGGTCTTAGGAAGAATCACTATCAACAAAGCTAGTGGAGGTGATGGAATCCCAGCTGAACTATTTCAAGTCCTAAAAGAGGAAGCTGTGAGAGTGATGCATTTAATATGCCAGCAAATTTAGAAAACTCAGCAGTGGCCACAGGACTGGAAAAGGTCAGTTTTCATTCCAATCCCAAAGAAAGGCAATGGGAAAGAATGTTCAAACTACCACACAATTGCACTCATCTTACATGCTAGTAAAGTAATGCTCAAAATTCTCCAAGTGAAGCTTCAATAGTACATGAATTGAGAACTTGCAGATGTTCAATCTGGATTTAGAGAACGAAGAGGAACCAGAGATCAAATTGAAATTTCCGATGGATAATAGAAAAAGCAAGAGAGTTCCAGGTAAACCTGTACTTCTGCTTTATTGACCATGCCAAATCCTTTGACTAGTGTGGATAATAACAAACTCTGGAAAATTCTGAAAGAGATGGGAATACCAGAGAATTTGAGAAACCTGCTTCCAACCTGAAAACCTGCCTTCTGAGAAATCTGTATGCAGGTCAAGAAGCAACAGAACTGGACATGGAACAACGGACTGATTCCAAATTGGGAAAGGAGTACATCAAGGCTGTATATTGTCACCCTGCTTATTTAACTTATATGTAGGGTACATCATGTGAAATGCTGGGGTAGATGAATCACAAGCTGGAATCAAGATTGCTGGGAGAAATGTCAATAACCTCAAATATGCAGATGACACCACACTTATTGAAGAAAGAGAAGAGGAACTGAAGAGCATCCTGATGAAAGTGAAACAGGAGAGTGAAAAAGTTGGCTTGTAGCTCAGCATTCAGAAAACTAAGGTCGTAGCATCCAGTCCCATTACTTCATGGCAAATAGATGGGGGGAAAATGGAAACAGTGGCAGACTTTACTTTTTGTGTTGCAAAATCACTGCAGATGGTGATTGTAACCATGCAATTAAAAGACACTTGTTCCTTGGAAGAAAAGTTATGACCAATCTAGATAGCATATTAAAAAGCAGAGATATTACTTTGCTGACAAAGGTCCTTCTAGTCAAAGCCATGCCTTTTCCAGTAGTCATGTATGGATGTGAGAGTTGGACCATAAAGAAAGCTGAGTGCCAAAGAATTGATGTTTTTGAATTATGATGTTGGAGAAGACTCTTGAGAGTCCCTTGGACTACAAGGAGACCCAACCACTTCATCCTAAAGGAAATCAGTCCTGAATACTCATTGAAAGGACGGATGCTAAAGCGGAAACTCCAATACTTTGGCCAGCTGATGTGACGAATGACTCACTGGAAAAGACCCTGATGCTGGGAAGGATTGAAGACAGGAGGAGAAGGGGATGACAAAGGATGAAATGATTGGATGGCATCACTGACTCAATGGGCATGAATTTGAGTAAACTCTGGGAGTTGGTGATGGACAGGGAGGCCTGGCGTGCTGCAGTCCTTGGGGTCGCAAAGAGTCAGACAAGACTGAGCAACTGAACTGAACTGAGACCAAACCTTTCATCCCTGAGATAAACCCCACTTAGTCATGGTGTATAATCTTTTATACCCGTTTCTGTAATTGATTTGCTAATATTTTTGTTGAGTATATTTTCACAGATATTTATGAGATATTGATCTGTAGTTTTCTTGTAAAATTTTTTTCTGGTTTTTAAACATATGCTACATTTGGCAGGGAAGCCATTTGTGCCTGAGATTTTATTTGTGTGAATTTTTAAATGTTTTAATTTGATTTCTTTGCTTCTATAGTGAAACTACCTATTTCTCTTTGAATCAACTTCTGGAGGTGGGTCTTTCTTGGAAGTTGCCTGTCTCATTTAGGCTATAAAATTTCTTGATATGCAATTGTTTATAATGTTAACTTATAATTGTTTTCTGTAAAGTCTTGATTTTAGTTACTTGAACTTTCCCTCTTGCTTTACTTGATCAGTCTAGCTAAAGATTTGTCAATAAAGTTGAACTTTTTAAAGAAACACCTTTGTGTTTCATTGATTTTCTTCATTGTTCTTCTATTCTCTACTTCATTTATTTAAATTCTGATTTTTAAGCTCTTTTTTTCCCTGTTTACCTTGAATTTTAGATAGTTTTCCTTTATCTAGCTTCTTAAGGTAGATGCTTAAGTTATACAGTTCAGTTCAGTTCAGTTCAGTCGCTCAGTCATGTCCGACTCTTTGTGACCCCATGAATCGTAGCATGCCAGGTCTCCCTGTCCATCACCAACTCCCGGAGTTTACTCAAACTCATGTCCATGTAGTCAGTGATGCCATCCAGCCATCTCATCCTCTGTTATCCACTTCCCCTCCTGCCTCCAAATCCCTCGCATAATCAAGGTCTTTTCCAATGAGTCAACTCTTCTCATGAGGTGGCCAAAGTACTGGAGTTTCAGCTTTAGCATCCTTCCTTCCAAAGAAATCCCAGGGTTGATCTCCTTCAGAATGGATTGGTTGGATCTCCTTGCAGTCCAAGGGACTCTCAAGAGTCTTCTCCAACACCACAGTTCAAAAGCATAAATTCTTTGGCACTCAGCTTTCTTCACCGTCCAACTCTCACATCCATACATGACCACTGGAAAAACCATAGCCTTG
>SJYQ01001091.1:1009387-1037352 GCA_006410935.1 Redunca redunca | reverse complement strand
TTCTCCATAGTGGCTGTACTTGTTGGCCTTCCCACGAACAGTGTAAGAGTGTTCCTTTTTCTCTGCACCGTCTCCAGCATTTATTATTTGTAGACTTTTTGATAGCAGCCATTCTGACCGGTGTGAGATGGTACCTTATTATGGTTTTGATTTGCATTTCTCTGATAATGAGTGATGTTCAGCATATTTTCATGTGTTTGTTAGCCATCTATATGTCTTTGGAGAAATGTCTGTTTAGTTCTTTGGCACATTTTTCAGTTGGGTCACATATTTTTCTGGAATTGAACTGCAGGAGTTGCTTGTATATTTTTGAGATTAATTCTTTGTCAGTTGCTTCATTTGCTATTATTTTCTCCCATGATGAAGGCTGCCTTTTCACCTTGCTTATATTTCCTTCGTTGTGCAAAAGCTTTTGAGTTTAATTAGGTCCCATTTGTTTATTTTTGCTTTTATTTCCATTATTTTTGGAGGTGGGTCATAGAGGATCTTGCTATGATTTACATCAGAGAGTGTTTTTCCTATGTTTTCCTCTAGCAGTTTTATGGTTTCTGGTCTTACATTTAGATCTTTAGTCCATTTTGAGTTTATTTTTGTGTATGGTGTTGCAAAGTGTTCTAGTTTCATTCTTTTACAAGTGGTTGACCAGTTTTCCCAGCACCACTTGTTAAAGAGATTGTCTTTCTCTATTGTATGTTCTTGCCTCCTTTGTCAAAGATAAGATGTCCATAAGTGCATGGATTTATCTCTGGGCTTTCTATTTTGTTCCATAGATCTATGTTTCTGTCTTTGTGACAGTACCATACTGTCTTGATGTCTGTTGCTTTGTAGAAATATGATAAAGATGCCCACTCTCACCACTACTATTCAACATAGCTTTGGAAGTTTTAGCCACAGCAATCAGAGAACAAAAATAAATAAAAGGAATCCAGATTGGAAAATAAGCAGTAAAAATCTCACTGTTTGCATGATCCTCTACATAGAAAACCCTAAAGACTCCACCAGAAAATTACTAATCAATGAATATAGTAAATTTGCAGGATATAAAATTAACACACAGAAATCCCTTGCATTCCTATACACTAACAATGAGAAAACAGAAAGAGAAATTAAGGAAACAATTCCATTCACCATTGCAAGGAAAAGAGTAAAATACTTAGGAGTAAATCTTCCTAAAGGAACAAAAGACCTATATATAGAAAACTATAAAACTCTGTTGAAAAAAATCAAAGATGACACAAATAGATGGAGAAATAGACCATGTTCATGGATTGGAAGAATCAATATAATGAAAATGAGTATACTACCCAAAGCAATCTATAGATTCAATGCAATCCCTATCAAGCTACCAATGGTATTTATTACAGAACTAGAACAAATAATTTCACAATTTGTATGGAAATACAAAAGCCCTCAAATAGCCAAAGCAATCTTGAGAAAGAAGAATGAAACTGGAGGAATCAACCTGCCTGACTTCAAGTTATATTACAAAGTTTTCTCTTTTTTTATTGATCTTTTGCTTAGTGACTCTATCCAGTATTAAAAGTGGGTTATTGATGTTTTCAAGTGTTATTTTGAGTTATCTATGTCTGCCTTCATTCTGTCAATTTTGCTTCATTATTTTGGGGCTTTGAGTGGGTGCCAGGCTGTGCTCTCACTTTGGTGATTTTCAACTTCACCTTAGCCTTTACTTGCTGCTTGTGCAAGTCCTCAGGTTAAGTTAAAGGTAAGAGATTAAGCCATGTTCAAGTCTTTCCTGAGTATACTCAACCTCTTGTATACATGCATATTTTTCTAGACCCTCAGAAATATGTTCAAGCTTTTCAGAATCCCCCTGAAATCTTTTTTTACCATATTATTCAATTTAAGTTTTTGGTCCAGACTCTTATTTTTCCCAACTGATGTCAGATAATTGTCTCAATGATAATGTGAAATAATTGCCACTAATTGTTTTCAATAAATACTTTGGGGATAAGGCTATTCACACAGAGTGAGCTCTGAGTCAGGTCAAATAATAATAGGCCTTGAGAAGGGGTCTTCTCCAAGAAGCAGCTGGGTAAGTCACAATGACAATTCTCTACAGAATGGACTTTCTAAGGTTCCTCAAACTCTGGCCTCCTTCATTTGCTACTGCAATGTTAACTTTCACAGCTACTCTTATTGCCAGACTGCTGGTTTTCAAGAAGACTCTAGAGGTAGAGACGAGGAATGGAAATAGGAAAAATTGAAACACCACTTAACTTACTATTCTTACTGAGACTCAATCATTTTTCTTGAATAAACACTTCTTGGATTGTTCTAAGTCTTTGATTAATTTTTAAAGTTCTGAAAAATTTATTTTGGTATGTTCCTATTGCTTTTATGAAGAAGTGCATTTTTTTGAGGTCCTTTTCTGCAATTCTGGAAGTATCCTATATCAACTGTATATGCATATTGTTAGGTATCAAGATATTATTCTAGGGAAATCTTCCAGTCTCTGAAGTTAAGCATCTACTTCTGCTAGTAAAGGCCAGGTTTCCATCTCTTTCTGCCCCAAGAGTCAGATAATTGGCTGACTAAACTTAGAGATCCTTTCTTTTCAAACTGAAATTTCCTGTGAGAATCTGAACACTGAATTTGGTTTAATGTGGTCATTTAGAAGCCATAGCTGGATCTCTGGACTTTACGGTTTACTATTAAAAGTACTAGGGTACAGTAGGAAAGAGCAGTGCTGGACTGAAAACGAAGGACAGGGAGGAAGAAGAAGAGGAGAAGGAGGAAGTGGAGGAGGAGAAATTGGAAAAAGGAACCATACATCTGTATTGGATTGTGGAAGTTATTTATGGAGGGTTAGTTATGGACAGAGGAATCTGATAGGCTGTAGTCCATGGGGTTGTAAATACTTGGACATGACTGAGTGAATGAGATCATGCACAGTTATGGAAGGTTTAGATCATATGAAATATAGAAAGGAACCTGGAAGCCATTGTGTCCTATATAAACATTAACAATATGACATACTTTATTAATGCTTTGTTTAGCTTTAATAGGAAGCCCAGAAACTTATAGTCAAGAATTTGTGGGAAAAGGGAGCCATCCTGAACAAGCCAACATGATAATTATTCTCTATCTAGAAATAAATCTAGGAGAAGTAAAGGTACAGTTGAAGGAACAGACACCCATCTGACAGAAGGAAAGCCCACAATATCTTTAGGTCTTATATTCATTTGATTCCTTTATTTATTAGGCTGATGTCAGATTCCACATTAGATAAGGATTCATAGTTTGCAGCAAGCATCATAAAAGAAGCCTGAGAAAGGTCATCAAGGCTACAGTGTGGTCAGGGTTAGAGCAGAGGTTGTGCCAGGGGAGAGTGGGCAGGACTGGGTCTGGGGCAGGGGGAAAATTACAGGAGCTCTGTACTGAGCTCCAAAAGTTAAGGAGGAGTTCCCGAGATGCATCTGGAAGACAGTGGGGAGAGCATGCTAAGACAGGAGAGCAGCATGTGCCCAGGCTGTCTGAAGCATGTGAATTTCACAGGTGACTGAGCACAGGGATTGACAAGGTACTTGGAAGCCACAAATGCAAGATANTGTCTGATACATTTCCTTTACTCATACTCATCTTTGTCCCTTATATAAGTCAGGATAATCCATATTAGTTACTTAACAGGAAGGCTACAAAGCTCCTGGCCTGACCATTCTACCTGTGGAACAAATTGGCTCCCCTGTGTCCCAGCATATAGTGGTTATGGTCCCTTAGCCATGTCTGTGGTCTGAAATTAAGGGTGATTGTTGAGGGATACAGGAGGCTGGGTCCCCACCCTGTCAGATCTCCAAAGCATGTCCAGAGTGAGTCCCATCTGGGCTCAGCTGAAGGCAGACCAAGGACCAGAACTGTTGCTTCTAGGGAGGATATGTTTTCCATGAAGAGTCTGGCATACAGTAAAATTGCTTAGAAAATTTTTGTAGAGTATTTCTGATCAGTGAATTAAAGGCCTTAAGGAAAGAATCAGGAGAGATGGTCCTTATATATACTGCTGAAATATCTGTCAATTAGCAATCTAGGAATTAGGAAAAGCAGTCTGGCAATATGTAACCAATGTGTATTAAGCTTCTTCACATTCATTACATTTCTGAGAAATTGATCTGAAATGGAGTACAGATTGAAGCAGGGAAAAGGTTAATAGAGTTTTGCCAAGAGAACACACTGGTCATAGCAAACACCCTCTTTCAGCAACACAGGAGAAGACTCTACACATGGAAACCACCAGATGGTCAACACCGAAATCAGATTGATTATATTCTTTGCAGCCAAAGATGGAGAAGTTCTATACAGTCAGCAAAAACAAGACCAGAGCTGATTGTGGCTCAGTTCATGAGCACCTTATTGCCAAATTCAGACTTAAACTGAAAAGTTTAGGGAAAACCACTAGACCATTCAAATATTACCTAAATCAAATCCCCAACAATTAAACAATGGAAGTGCAAAATAGATTTAAGAGACTAGATCTGATAGACAAAGTGCCTGATGAACATGGATAAATGTTTATGACATTGTATAGGGGACAGGAATCAAGATCATCCCCAAGAAAAAGAAATGAAAAAGGCAAAATGGCTGTTTTAGGAGGCCTTACACATAGCTCTGAAAAGAAGAGAAGCGAAAAGGAAAAATATACCTATTTGAATGCAGCGTTCCAAAGAACAGCAAAGAGACATAAGAAAGCCAACCTCAGTGATCAGTGCAAAAAAATAGAGGAGAACAATAGAATGGGAAAGACTAGAGATCTTTTCCAGAAAGTTAGGGATATGAAGGGAACATTTCATGTAAAGATGGGCTCAATAAAGGACAGAAATGGTATGGGCCTAATAGAAGCAGAAGATATTAAGAAGAGGTGGCAAGAATACACAGAAGAACTGTACAAAAAAGATCTTCATGACCCAGATAATCATGACGGTGTGATCACTCACCTAGAGCCAGACATCCCAGAATGCAAAGTCAAGTGAGCCTTAGGAAGCATCACCATAAAAAAAGCTAGTGGAGGTGATGGAATTCCAGCTGAGCTATTTCAAATCCTAAAAGATGATGTTGTGAAAGTGCTGCACTCAATATGCCATCAAATTTGGAAAACTCAGCAGTGGCCACAGGACTGGAAAAGGTCAGTTTTCATTCCAATCAAAGAAAAGCAATGACAAAGAATGCTCATATATCACACAATTGCACTCATCTCACACACTGGTAAAGTAATGCTTGAAATTCTCCAAGCCAGGCTTCAACAATATATGAACCATGATGTTCAAGCTGGTTTTAGAAAAGGCAGAGGAACTAGAGATCAAATAGCCAACATCCGTTGGATCATCGAAAAAGCAAGAGAGTTCCAGAAAAACATCTATTTCTTCTTTATTGGTTATGCCAATGCCTTTGACTGTGAGGATCACAACAAACTGTGGAAAATTCTTAAAGAGGTGGAAATACCAGACCACCTAACCTGCCTCCTGAGAAATCTATAATTAAGTCAGGAAGCAACAGTTAGAACTGGACATCGAACAACAGACTGATTCCAAATCAGGAAAGAGTACATCAAGTTTGTATATATTCACCCTGCTTATTTAACTTATATGCAGAGTACATCATGAGAAACAATGGGCTGGATGAAACACAAGCTAGAATCAAGATTTCCGGGAGAAATATCAATAAACTCAGATATGCAGATGACACCACCCTTGTGGCATAAAGTGAAAAAGAATAAAGAGCCTCTTGATGAAAGTGAAAGAGACTGAAAAAGTTGGCTTAAAGTTCAACATTCAGAAAACAAAGATCATGGCATCTGGTCCCATCATTTCATGGCAAATAGATGGAGAAATAGTGTCAGACTTTATTTTTTTGTGTTCCAAATCACTGCAGATGATGACTGCAGCCATGAAATTTAAAAAATGCTTATACACTTGGAAGAAAAGTTATGACCAACATAAACAGCATATTAAAAAGCATTTTGCCAATAAAGTTCCATCTAGTCAAGGCTACGGTGTTTCCAGTAGTCATGTATGGCTGTGAGAGTTGGACTATAAAGAATGCTGAGCACTGGAGAATTGATGCTTTTGAACTGTGGTGTCAGAGAAGACTCTTGAGAATCCCTTGGACTGCAAGAAGATCCAACCAGTCCATCCTAAAGGAAATCAGTCCTGAATATTCATTGGAAGGACTGATGCTGGAGCTGAAACTGCAATACTTCCACCACCTGATGCGAAGAGCTGACTCATTTGAAAAGACCCTGATGCTGGGAAAGATTGAAGGCGGGAGGAGAAGGGGACGTAAGAAGATAAGATGGTTGGATGGCATCACCTACTCAATGGGCATGAGTTTGAGTAAGCTCCGGGAGTTGGTGATGGACAGGGAGGCCTGGCGTGTTGCAGTCCATGGGGTCCTACAGAGTCAGATTTGACTGAGCGACTGAACTGAATTGAACTGAATCTGAAATGAGAACAAAGTTTTAAGAATACATCTTGGGGTGCTGTTTGTAATATTGAAAATTGAAAACAGACCAGTGGCCCATTAATAGACGAACAACCAAGGAAGTGAGGGTGCACCCATGGGATGGAATACTTGATAACATACAGTTACTACTTGCTATCTGATAAGATGGGGAAATGCTTGTGTAATGTATTCAGAAGATGGCAGAATAAAATAGAATGTGAAGAATTAAGGAACATTATTATAAAGTAAAAATAAAATCTTAAAATTTGTGAAAGATAAAAAAGTGAAGATTTCTTAAAGGTCAATAGTCGTTGTGACTTGTCATTGGGATTGTGGGTGGTGTTCTTCCTCTACTTTTAGATTTTCTGATTTTCTAAATCTCTGCAATAAGAGTGGAAATCTACATACTGGGGAAGGACATGGCTCTGCTTGTCCTCTGTCCTGAGCCTCCTTTGCTCCTATAATGGCCTCCTCTGGCTGACCCTCTGCTTACTTCACCCCATGTCATTGAGACCCGGACTGTTGCTGGACCTGGGCCCCACCCACCCGGGTGAGGACATGGTGTCCCTACCAGGTAGTTGGCTCTGACCTACACAACTATCTCTGACCCACAACTGCAGTCTTGTCATCCACACTCCTGGACCTGGCCAACTTTCCATTACCACTGCCCCTACTCTTTACTCCATGTGACAATCAAGCCATAGCAAATTCTATTCAATCCATTTCCCCACTTCAGTCCTGCAGTGATGGGATAGAGCAGGGGTACCCAGACAGAGGTAAGAGATTAAGAAGGAACTGCTGACTTAGGGAGAAAATGGATGAACTCAGAAGGCAAATGTTGAGCTTGTTACAGTTATGAAACAGTAAAACAAGTTTTATCATCAGATTTTAAGTACATAAATAGAATGCAGCCACACAGAGGTAAGGGGAAAACCTGGACTTGCCAACTGTGACCTAAGGGGAATTAATAAACTGCTCTCAGACCCATTTTCTAATCTTTAAATGGTGGTAATATTTTCTAATGTGCATATTTTCTATAATGAATGGAAATAACTGTCTCCTGAATGAACTGGCTGTTCTTTCCCCGTCAGGCTTCCAAAGCCTCTGGATGACCCTTATGCTAAAACACAAACCCAAAGGTCATGAGCATCAGGAATGGGGCATTTCTGTATCTTGGATGATGAAACTCAAAGTCTTTCAGATCAGGTAGATAATCCTTCCTCTTCCTAACTCCTGGGCAAATAGTACTGTCCCTATTTCCCTGCCTCTATTATACTTGTTGTTCCAGCAAAATTATTAACAGTACTTTTGTTTCCTCTAACAGTGGCCCAGTTTGAACAATGAAGAGTATGGTCACCCTACCTAAAATCTATGAAGCAGTATTGATCAAGGTTTCTTCTGAAGTATGGCTGTTGGCTAGTACAGCTTCATCTGCAACAGGCAACACCACTTTTTAGGTGAGAAGTCTGAGGGCTGTGTGCATCCTGGGGCCTGTGCCTCCAGGCTTCTGCTCTAATAGCTCTGTGAGCTGTCCTTGGGTCTCAGCCTGTTCCCTGTAACTGTTGGAGCTGTAAGTAGGCTTGAGGTCACCCTGGAGGTGGGAGGGACTCCCTTGGATGTTTTGGTTGAGCAGGAATTGGGGGAGACCTGGTGAGTGGGGGTTATAATCAGAGATAGTGAGGGCTCTGAAAGGAAACTTGGGTCCTTGCTCTGTGGTCATCTCTGTTGCCCCCAGCCATGCCTCTGGTGGTTCTGCAGTGTGGGAAAGCCCTGCCTGTCCTGTACCACCTGTATGTGTCCTGTCAAGGAAGGACAATGCCACCAGGCTCCCATCTCCACTCCACACAGAAAGAAGGGTCTGGACACCTCCCCAGAGCCTGCTCAGGCAGAACCACTGAAAGTTCTTAAGAAAAGTGTAGAAGGAATTGAGGTGCTGCCTAGTCTTAAATTGCAACAGAAATGTAGGGAATGTCTTGGGCCTGTGAATCAGAGCCCTAAGGTGGGTGGGGAGAAAGGAGTGTCTGGGTGGGGAGAAATGAAGAAGCCTTGGGAAGAGCAGCTATAGGGAGGGGGCCAGGCTGGGATAAGGGGCCTGTGGGGATGCTTCTATAGAGTGCTTTTTTCTGGACCCTGCCATACTCCTGCCAAAGGGACTGAGAGGATGGGCCTGAAGAGTGTGGCTTCTACACTCAAGACACTCTGGAGTGGAGTCTGGGGCACAGCCTGCTGGAGCTCCCTTTGAATGAAAGTGGCGGGGTTCACTGTGTCTCAGGGATGTTGCTCCCAAGAGCTCTGGTCACTGTGCACTGGAAGGAGTGGGGCTCCCCTGTGCCACCTCCCTGTGAGGGGCCTGGATATCCCATTCCCTCTGTACCCTGATGGGGAGTCCACACGTGGAAAACTCAGCTTTTTTTCCTCCTGTGTAGGGAAATCCCAGTTCTTCCCCACTGCATTTCTCCTGTGAGTTTCCTTTTTATCTCACACAGGATACTTCACTTTTGGCACCAAACAATTCTCCAGGATACTAGCAAGTGGGATGTCCTGCAGTTTAACTCATTTGTGACACTATCTACCTGGAGAAAGTGTCAGATCCCACAGGATAAAGTCAGTCCTTTAAGATGGGCCTCTCCCTCACTTTGGACACCACTCAAAAGCCCAGGTTATCACCTGTGCTTCCAGTCAACTGGCTGTAGACCTGTGATCCTTATGATCTTCCTCCTTAGGTCTGACTTGTTTGCCAGAATGGCTCCCAGAGTTGAGCCCAACACTTTCTTACACTGAGCAGTTTATTGGGTATCTCAGGTGGTGCTAGTGGTAAAGAATCCACCTAACAATGCATACACTCAAGGGATTAGATCTGATAGAGTGCCTGGAGAACTATGGATGGAGGTTCGTGACATTGTACAGGAGACAGGGATCAAGACCATCCCCAAGAGAAAGAAATGAAAAAGGGTTGTCTGAGGAGGTCTTACAAATAGCTATGAAAAGAAGAGAAGTGAAAGGCAAAGGAGAAAAGGAAAGATATACCCACTTGAATGCAAAGTTCCAAAGAATAGCTAGGAGAGATAAGAAAGCCTTCCTCAGTGATCAGTGAAAAGAAATAGAGGAAAACAATAATATGGGAAAGACTAGAGATCTCTTCAAGAAAGTTAGGGATGCCAAGGGAATATTTCATGCAAAGATGGGCTCAGTAAAGGACAGAAATGATATGGACCTAACAGAAGCAGAAGATACTAAGAAGAGGTGGCAAGAATACACAGAAGAACTGTACAAAAAAGATCTTCATGACCCAGATAATCACGATGGTGTGATCACTCACTTAGAGCCAGACATCCTGGAATGCAAAGTCAAGTGGGCCTTAGGAAGCATCACTATAAACAAAGCTAGTGGAGGCGATGGAATTGCAGTTGAGCTATTTCAAATCCTAAATGAGGATGCTGTGAAAGTGCTGCACTCAATATGCCATCAAATTTGGAAAACTCAGCAGTGGCCACAGGACTGGAAAAGGTCAGTTTTCATTCCAATCAAAGAAAGGCAAGCCAAAGAATGCTCAAATTACTGCACAATTGCACTCATCTCACATGCTAGTAAAGTAATGCTCAAAATTCTCCAAGCCAGGCTTCAGCAATACATGAACCGTGAACTTCCAGATGTTCAAGTTGGATTTAGAAAAAGCAGAGGAACCAGAGATCAAATTGCCAACATCTGTTGGATCATTGAAAAAGCAAGAGAGTTCCAGAGAAACATCTGCTTCTGCTTTATTGACTATGCCAACGCCTTTGACTGTGTGGATCACAACAAACTGTGGAAAATTCTTCAAGAGGTAGAAATACCTGACCACTTGACCTGCCTCCTGAGAAATATGCAGGTCAGGAAGCAACAGTTAGAACTAGACATGGAACAACAGATTGGTTCCAAATCAGGAAAGGAGTACATCACATCAATGCTGTATATTGTCACCCTCCTTGTTTAACTTATATGCAGAGTACATCATGAGAAATGCTGGGCTGGATGAAGCACAAGCTGGAATCAAGATTGCCAGGAGAAATATCAATAACCTCAGATATGCAGATGACACCTCCCTTATGGCAGAAAGTGAAGAAGAACTAAACAGCCTCTTGATGAAAGTGAAAGACGAGAGTGAAAAGTTGGCTTAAAGCTCAACATTCAGAAAACTAAAGTTATAGCATCTGCTTCCATCACTTCATGGCAAATAGATGGGGAAACAGTGGAAACACTGGCTGACTTTATTTTTGGGGGCTCCAAAATCACTGCAGATGGTGACTGCAGCCATGAAATTAAAAGACGCTTACTCCTTGGAAGGAAAGCTATGACCAACCTGGAGAGCATATTAAAAAGAAGAGACATTACTTTGCCAACAAGGGTCCGTCTAGTCAAGGCTATGGTTTTTCCAGTGATCATATATGGATGTAAGAGTTGGACTATAAAGCAAGCTGAGTGCTGAAGAATTGATGCTTTTGAACTGTGGTGTTGGAGAAGACTTTTGAGAATCCCTTGGACTGGAAGGAGATCCAACCAGTGCATCCTAAGGGAGATCAATCCTGGGTGTTCATTGGAAGGACTGATGCTAAAGCTGAAACTCCAGTACTTTGGCCACCTGATGTAAAGAACTGACTCATTTGAAAAGACCCTGATGCTGGGAAAGATGGAAGGTGGCAGGAGAAGGGGATGACAGAGGATGAGATAGTTGGATGGCATCACTAACTCAATGGACATAAGTCTGAGTCAACACTGTTAGTTGGTGATGGACAGGGAGGCCTAGGGTGCTGCAGTCCATGGGGTCACAGAGTTGGACATGACTGAGTGACTGAACTGAACTGAACCGGTGCATAAGACATACAGAAGGATGGTTTGATCCCTGGGTCAGCAAGATCCTCTGGAGGAGCACATGGCAACCCACTCCCAGATTCTTGCCTGGAGAGTCCCATGGACAGAATATGGTGGGCTACAAAGAGCTGGATACAACCTAAGGAACTTAGCACACATGCATGATGATAAAGGCCGTAAGGAAGAGATCACAGGGCCAGGTCTGTGTGCAGGTGCAGGGGCTTCCTGCCCTCCACATGTTTACCAGTCCAGAAAACTCAACCCCTTATTATGAAATTTTATGGAGGCTTCCTCCAATACCCATTATCATTTCCATTTCCTGGCATTCCCTGTTCTCTGGAGGATGAGGCAGATGGGGCTGAAAATCCCATGCTTCTAATCATGGCTTGGTTTTTCTGAGAAGCCCCCACCCAGTAAGCCACCCAGAGTCACCAAATTAGAACAAGAGATGCTCCCAGTGCTGTTGTTACTGAGGAATTACATGAGTTTCAGGAGCCCTGAGTAAGGGCTGATGTCACAGACAAATATTAGAACAAGAGGTATTCCCAGTATTCTCAACATTTAGGAAATTACAAGGGTTTGGGTTCCATTCTAAGAACTCGGTGGAGAAACCAAAATATATAATTTTCTGCCATCTCAGAAAATTTATGATCAATGAGAGCCTGGAGATGAGGGACCATCCCTATTGACTACATCTAGTGCAGAAGGTTTCTGAGTGAGGTGGGTGTTCCAGCTGGAGAGTGCCATGCCTCTCACATTGTGGGTGACCCTTGCCTTTTCTTTCTGGGGACTAGGTTCTTCTCCTGGGGCAGAGCTTACAATGGCACCTTTTGCCAGACCGTTGGGTGCTCAGATAGAGCTGGGGTTATGGTTCTAACCCAGAAGGGTGAGCCACTGGAGAAGGAGAAACTAAAGATGAGAGTGGGCTGATGTCCAGACCAGGCCTGAGGATGGAAGGACAGAACGCAGTAGACAGGGCCAATCCAGTCTTCTCTTCACTGTGTGTGGACTGAGTGAGCTTCTCCCAGCACAACTGGCTTCCTGGAAAATGCTCTCGAAACTTCCCTTTCTTCTCCTCGTAAGTAGTGTCATCCTAGTCATGCTCTTGACCAAAAAAAAAAAAAACAAAAAACATTTTCCAGGCCAGGTCAGAGCATGTGAGGGGCATTCTTGTTTTGGAGAAGCCCTGGGGCACTGCTTCTTTGGATACAGGAGGGCATTTTGCAAGTGCACAGCATGTGCTCAGGAGTTGGCATTGGAAGAGTAGGGTCCGAAGTCTGCCTCCCCCAGACCGGGGCCTCCTCCTGGGTTTGCAGGTCCATTTCTAGGCTCTGGCACTGCCTAGACATTTGAGTTGGGTATGCCCTGGCTCCCTGCACCCCATATGTCTAAACACTTTCTTGTCGGAGCTAACATCTATCAGTGCATTTCCCACACCAGCTAGTACTGCTCGGTTAGGATCTTTGCCATCTCGCACCACCAGCTTCTAGGTCCCCAATCCATTCTAGACATGGCTTCCAGTTGATATTGGCAAAACCTGCACCTGCCCAGTTGAGGATCAATGGAGTTGCCTGGCCTGAGGACTCAGTCCTAAGGTCCTTAGTGGGGGTAGCAAACCCTCCGTTCTGTACCCCATCTTCTAGCTCAGTGCTGGGGGCCTGCACAGTGAGGCTCTGTGTTTGCCATGCACACCAATGGGTTGGCTCCCTCCCTGTAGTGTCTGAGAGCTTCAGCAAATGCATGTCTATTCATGTAAAAGCTCATAATCTCTCCTAAATAGGTTAATCAGGATCACACCTCTGCAGGCTGCTGCCCAGGCACCTCTCTCCCCTCTCCACATAGAGGTAGTTCCTGCAGAGCTCAGGAAGCTCCATTCTCCACCGTGGCAGGAGGGGATGCTTCTCACAGGCGCTGGGAGAAAACCTGGCTAAATGTCGGGCAGGGGATGGGAGGGATCTGCCTGACCTGGGCAGCTTTGTATGCTGTGCACCTGCCGAGTTGTCACCATGTGTGTGCCTCTCTTGAGCCTGAGCAGAGACAGCCCAGGACCAGTCCTTGGGGTGCCTGGCTTCCTCTCTGCTTCCTGCATCAGGGCTCCTGGCCACTCTTGGCCCCATACCACACCCAAGCATACTCCACCTCTCGCACCTCTGCTCTCTGAGTTCACTCAGTTTATAAATCCAACTGGTGTCTCATGTCCTCCTGGCAGCCCCTGCCTTCTCATACACTGGGATTCTCACTCCTCTGAGCTCCCAGGGCCTGTCTGGGCTGAACTTCTTTTGGATTCCAGGCATTTACATTTTTCCTTCCCTTCACCCTGTGTTTATTCTTCCATCTTCTCCTTTGGCAAATGAGCACCTACTCTACATTAGATGCTGAAAGTACAGAATGGAAAAGGTACACCCCTACTTCCATCCCTGCTCACTGTGAGCTGTAAAGACACAGGGGTGGGGTCCCCACTGGTGTCTGTGGCATGGAAATGGCCCGGAAAACTTCCTGGGTGAAGGGAGGTCCAAGTGACTCATCTTGAGTGAACAAAGGTACCAGATGATAAGGAAGGGAGCAAATGGAAGGTGCTGTCAATGGGCAAGATGACCTGTGAGATGGGATGGCAACTGATTCTGATGGGTCATGCTGACCACTGGAGCAGAGGTGAGAGTCTCTGGGAGCATGGCCTCCCAGTCTCAGTAATGAGCATCTTTATATCACACTTAGGTTGCTCAGTGCACCCTGCACATTGCAGGTGTCTAGCAAAAGCTGCTGGATGAAAAGGAAGTCAAATTCTGACTCCAAAGGACAAAATCCCCACTCACTCAAGGATGAATCCTGTACACCTCTTCAACTGTTCAAAATAACTCATTTTCATATTGCAGGAGGTTAGATCATATAGACAATAAAAAATATGAAAAACACCTCCCAAATCACTGATTTAACAATGATGTATAAATTAGAGGTGAAAAATAACAAAATGCTGTTGCTTTAATTTGTATTCCCTTGACAATTAGAGAGTTTAAGCTTTTCTTTTGTTTTCCTTTGCACATTTAAATTTGCTCTTTTATAAACTAAGCATTTACTTCTGCTTTTTAAAATTGTTTTTCAAAAAATTTACACATTGAAAGATATTAACAGTTTGATGAACATAGTATTTCCCTAAATTATGTTTATCTTTTGAATTTGCTTATGATTTTGTGTTTTTACTACTTAGGAATGTTTACTTTTGATATAGTTGAGTCTATTAGTCTTTTCCTTTATGGTTTCATATTTGACATCATGTTTAAAAACATACCCCCTACTCCAATATTATACAAACAGCCATCTATGTATCTGAAACTAGTTCTGAGGCTTTACTTTTATATTTAATTCTTTAGTTCCCCTATAATTTATTCAATGATTGGCACCAGGGTGAAATCTAACCTAATGATTGATTCTAAATGATAGATCCCACCTTTATTTAAAATGTACAATTCTCATGCACTAATTAGCCATATATATATTTGAATTATTTTTATAATTTCTATTATGTTCTAATGATTTGACTGTTTTCCTCTGTCAACACCAAATTATTTTAATTATTTTAGGTTCATGCTATATTTTAATATTTTCAGGACTTGTTTCACCTGAATATTCTACTTTTTTCTTATTCTGTATTCATAGATGAAATTTAGCTTTATTTAACAAACTCAACAGAGTTTCAAAACTTCTCATTGCTAGCTGCCTATTTAATTTTTTTTTTTCTTTTTAGATCCTTCCCTCCCCCATAGCATGGGTAGCAAGTGACCTGGTTTTTACCAATTAGATATAAGTGATATCTTCCTGCTGGGGCACTCAGAAAAAAAAAAAAAAGTGTTTTCCTGATTAAGAGGGACTCACTCATCTGGTAGGCATCATTTCCTTTTTCATCCTGCATGAAATGTGGCTGAGATATCTGGAGCAGCAGCAGCTACCTTGTGCATATTGTACAACTGACATAACAGAATAAATACAAAAGATAATAGAAAGAAAAAGGGCAGAGACTGGATTTCTATTACATGCTGCTGGTGCTGCTAAGTCGCTTCAGTCATGTCCGACTCTGTGTGACCCCATAGATGGCAGCCCACCAGGCTCCTCTGTCCCTGGGATTCTCTAGGCAAGAACACTGGAGTGGGTTGCCATTTCCTTCTCCAATGCATGAAAGTGAAAAGTGAAAGTGAAGTTGCTCAGTTGTGCCCGACTCTTAGTGACCCCATGGACTGTAGCCTACTAGGCTCCTCTGTCCATGGGATTTTCCAGGCAAGAGTACTGGAGTGAGTTGCCATTGCCTTCTCCAATATTACATGCTAACTCAGTCTTATTTGGGCTTTTAATCAAATTTACTTACATTACTGGCCCTATTTGGGAGGAGTATTGGTGTATTACAACATTAAGACATTCTGTTTAGTCTCATCATGTGTATTGCAGAATTTAAATTTAGTTTCACTTAGCTGTCACTATCATACCACAGTGTCTTCTCACTCATGTTGCTCAAACCACCCAGTAAGGAACCCCTTTACCATCCTCTCTATCCATCCTCATGGCTCAATGGTAAAAGAATCTGCCTGTCAAGGCAGGAATTGCAGGATACCCCAGTTTGATCCCTGGGTCGGGAAGATCCCCTGGAGAAGGAAAGGGCAACCCACTCCAGTATTCTTGCTTGGGTAACCCCATGGACAGAGGAGCCTGGGAGGCTACAGTCCATAGGGTCACAAAGAGCTGGACACGACTGAGCCTGCACGCATACACTATTGATCTAAGCCTGGACCACCAGCCTCTTCCAGAGTTTTTCTGAAATACTCTCTACCATAGTCTCTCTTTTCTTCAGAGGGTTCTACTGGATCTGGTTGGGGACAGCAGTTGTTCAGTTGCTAAGTCGTGTCTGACTTTTTGCAACACCATGTACTGTGTACACCAGGCTTCTCTGTCCTTCACTATCTCCTGGAGTTTGCTCAAACTCATGTCCATTGAGTAGGTGATGCCATCCAACCATCTCATCCTCTGCTGCCCCCTTCTCCTCCTGCCCTCAATGTTTCCCAGCATCAGGGTCTTTTCCAGTGAGTCGGTTCTTTGCATCAGGTGGCCAAAGTATTGGGGTTTCAGCTTCAACATCAGTTCTTTCAATGAATATTCAGGACTGATTTCCTTTAGGACTGACTGGTTTGATCACCTTGAGGTTTTGCACCAAGAACCCCATGAACAGTTTGAAATGGTGATGAGAGAGAGTGTTTTTAAGAAAGAACAAGACTTCACAAACATAAGAGGGTACTAAGTCTCATTGTTGCTCTTAACATAGGAAGAGGGATCTAGTGTTCCTCTGAGTGCCTAGTCAGGCTCTGCAGTGTGATCAGGGCTAATCACAAAGGCTGGTTTCTCTCCTTTCTTCCAGACCCCTGTGGAGCTGCATTCCCATCCTGCTGCTGAATCAGAGCAGGGCTGTGGGTTTGCTGTGGCCTCAGAGAGTAGGAATGGGCCGGTGCTCACTGCTTGTGGCCACCCTCTTCCCCAACTCTGCAGCTGTGTTCCTCCTGATGGTGGTCTGGAAGGGACCATCAATTGTTCCCTGTCTGCCTGGGACCATGGAGGAAGGCAATGACATCACCTGTGTATGGCCAAGTGGCTTGTCTCCGTGGTTTACACAGCCTGTCCTGCCTGATATGGCACCTCATCCTGTTCATAATCTGGGACAGAGATTTAACAATTCCTGTTCCATCAGCAAGTAAATGGAGACTTAAGAAGTTCAGGTCACTTCCACCCTGTCATGAAGGTACATCTGCCTCAGGACTTCACCCATGCTGCCTGCCGAGGAGGCCAGCACCTGTTCAGTTAGTCATTTGCTCCTAGTTCAGCCTCGAGTCTTCTCTGTAGAGTTTTTAGGCACTTGTATCCCATCTTTCAACTTAAATATAGACATTTTGCTTCAGTTTCTATTGTCCTTAATGCCACAGCATGGACACATACAAGATTAGGAAATGCTAGCTGCATTCATGACACCAAAGCTGGCAGCAGCTCATACACCACTTCTGGGAGGTTGATTCTCACATTAGCAAGTCTACACTGAGGGCAGCTCTAAGCCTGGTGCAGCTGGCTTCTGGGGACACAGGGAACTTTCTCTGAGTTCCTCCCACAATCAGTTCAGTGCACTCAGTCGTGTCTGACTCTTTGCCATCTCATGGACTGCAGCACGCCAGGCTCCCCTGTCTATCACCAACTCCTGGAGCTTGCTCAAACTCATGTCCATCAGGGTGGTGATGCCATCCAACCATTTCATCCTCTGCCAGCTCCTTCTCCTCCTGCCTTCAATCTTTCCCAGCAACAGAGTCTTTGCCTCCATGGTTGGACCCAAAGTCTAGGTCCAAACAGGTTTTCCCTATGGCCCATTGGAAGTGTGAGAGACCTTGCTTTGCCCCGAGGGTCCCCATTGTGCTGCTTGTTGCAGACACAAGCTGTCTTCTTGCTCCGGGCTTACCCCCACACTTGTATCTAGTAGCTGTGCAGAGTCACCTGCTTGTCCCCCCCGGAGAGGTACCTTCCCCTGGTTCAGGCCCCTTGCTTGGACGGCAGTGAGAAGCCTGGATCATTGGGACTTGGTTGGGGACATGGGCCTGGTCCTTCCAGCTTCACCTGAGAAAGCACCAGTCACAGGTTTGTGAGGCAGAACGTGGCCCAGGTGGATGGCTCAGCATGGTACCATGGTGGAGGGATGCCAGTTAGGATGGGGGCTGGGTTCCCAATGTCTAGGGCTCTCAAAAAGTCCTTCATGCACATATAGTCAAATTGGTGAGGCCATTGCTAGGTCTGGGCATCTTCGATGTGTTTTTGAGTTATTGGAATGACTTATTCTACTACCAAATAGGATCTAGAGAAAAGAACCATCTCTTCACAGAATCCTTTGGGGCTTTGGTGAGGAGGTGAACACTGGGGCATGCGGGCACATAGATGTGAGTGAGTGAGTGCAGCTGGGCAGATGACACACCCTTCCTGGTCCTGGTTGGGCACAGGTCTCTACTGTGTGTTTCTGAGTGTGAACACACATACATTCATATCTGTCTGTCCAGATGGACACCACATCACCTGCAGGCCTGCCATGAGGCAGGCCTGTGCTGTGTTTTGGACACTTTCCCACACTCACTGCATGGATGCTAGAAGGTGGCAGTGTGCAGAACCTCCACTTTTCGGGGTCTCTTTCAAGGTACTGGTGGGGGGGGGGCTCCCAATATGTCACAGGGCGATTTTCACTAAATTTTCCACTACAATCACTGAAGGCTCTCTCTCTGCTCCAATTTTCTATGTCTTTCAATTCTTTTCACATCTGAGGTTGTTATTGTTTTGAGATCCAGAAGAAGGGAAACCAAGCTGGGCATATGCTCAGTTTGGGTTGAGCAGAATCACAGCATAGGGATTGCCATCATGTCCACATGGCTATTACTGTTAGCCCTCTGGCTGTAGTGAAGCTTCTAGGAATATTCCCACCATGTTTTGTGTCTAACACCTGGCACATGATTCCAGGGTACAGGTCCAAGAGGGTACTGCATGATGTCTTATGCCTTCTGCCCCAGAAATGTGAGTCATGGAGAAGAGACAGTGGTAGGTAGCCAGGAGATAGGCTGTGGACAACTCTTCCTATGATCAGGTGAGTGGACTTGTAAGGATCACTTCTAACTGATACTCATTTTGAAAAAAAGTTATCTTAAAGAGGGGCTACCGAACTGTGTATACTTCATTCTCAGTGAAATTAGGGCCTCTCTGTAAATGAATTACTGAGGTTGTGGGCAGAGTCAGGAGGTGGGCAGGGCAGGCAGGCCGGTTCAAAGGGGCCAGTAGCCTGGACCACAGAGTGTGAGAGTGTTCCATAGTGTCAGGAGGCCCTGGGTGGCTTCTTCAGGGAAGTGTGTGTGACTTGCATTTTGGAGGCGGCAGCAGGCTGCACCATCAGGAGGCTGTTGGGGATTTTAGGAGGAGATGGTGCTGACCTCAAGGAGGCTCTTGGGAGAGATGGGGAAAGATGACTCAGTGGGCTCTATATTGGGGGCTGAGTTGCTAGGACTGGCTGATGGATTGGAGTCTACTGGTAAGAGAAAGAGGAGTCAATAGGAACACCTAGGATTTTGGCTTAAACTGGTAAGTACATCATACAGTTAGGAATAATAAGGAGGATGAAAATATTTGAGTTGTGTTTAGTCTATACTGTATATGAGAGGAGACATCTAGAAGGAGCCAATCTTATGGAAAAAAGGGAACAGTTCTACACTGTTGGTGGAAATGTAAATTAGTACAGCCACAATGGAGAACAGTATAGAGGTTCCTTTAAAAACTAAAAATAAAGCTACCACATGACTCAGCAATTCCACCCCTGGGCATACATCAGGGAACAAAACATGGTCTGAAAGGATACATGCACCCCAGTGTTCACTGCAGCACTGTTTGCAATAACCAAGACACGAAAGCAACCTAAATGTCCACCAACAGAGATACGGATACAGAAGATGTGGTTCATATATACGAGGGAATAGCACTAAGCCTTTAAAAAGAATGAAATAATGCCAATTGCAGCAAAATGGATGGACCTAGAAATCATCATACTAAGTGAAGTAAATCAGATAAAGATGAATATATATGATATCATATATACATGGAACCTAAAAAAAGACACAAGTTAATTTATTTACATAATATAAACAAACTCACAGACATAGAAAACAAATTTATGGTTACCAAGGGGGAAAGGGGAGGAAGCAGCTCAGACGGTAAAGCGTCTGTCTACAATGCGGGAGACCTGGGTTCGATCCCTGGGTCGGGAAGATCCACTGGAGAAGGAAATGGCAATCCACTCCAGTGCTATTGCCTGGAAAATCCCATGGACAGAGGAGCCTGGTAGGTTACAGTCCATGGGGTCGCAAAGAGTCGGACACGACTGAGCGACTTCACTTCACTTCACTTCATACTACTATATATAAACATATACTATATGTTTATATAACATATACTGTGCATGCATCTGTGCTAAGTTACTTCAGTCATGTCTGACTCTTTGTGACCCTGTGGTCTGTAGCCCACCAGGCTTCTCTGTCCCTGGGATTCTCTAGGCAACAATACTGGAGTGGGTTACCTTGCCCTCATCCAGAGGGTCTTCCAGAACCAGGGGTTGAACCTGCATCTCCTGTGTCTTCTGCATTGTCAGGTGGATTCTTTATCACTAATGCCACCCTGGAAGCTCATAACGTATGCTACTATATATAAAATAGATAAACAAGGCCCTACTTATAGCATGGGGAAACTGTGTTCAATATCTTGTAATAACCTATAGTGGAAAAGAATCTGAAAAAGATATGATATGGAACTGAACCAGTTTTCTGTATACCTGAAACATTATAAATCAACAATACTTAAAAAAGAAAAAACACTTTAAAAAAGAAAGCACTGGTGGATGTGTCTGGAGGCATGGGAGGTCCAGGCAGAGCAGAGGAGCAGGAAGATGTGGGGAGGAGGAGAGGGATGAAGAAGAGTCTTAGGGGATGGGGGAGGGACACCTGCTTGCAGCCCATCTTCAGGGCTCCTGCTGAGAGTGAGGTGTCTTGAGGCCCACCTTCCTCGAGGTAGCATGCTTCACCAGACAGCAGAAGAGTTAGATGAATTGCTGGCCTGCAGTGTTCCAGGGCTCTCTGCTTCTGAGGCAGCCGCTGAGTCCTCACCTTCAATAGATGGTCAACCTGAAAAGAAAAAATAAGCCACCAACGAGTTTGTCTGAGGGTATTTACTCAAGGATTGGCTACAGTGTGGCGTCTGGCTCCCTTCTACACAGCCTGCACCAGTCAAAGAGTGGGGAAACTGAGGCTGAGACCTGCTATCCTTGGAGTTCTCCATGGGGCAGAGGCCTGGCAAACGGAGGACCCATATGTCTCCATGTCTAGTAAAGTGCTCTAGGCCTCCAGGGCTGTGAGCAGGCTGTTAAAGAAACACATTAAATACCACATTTCTTATGCCACCTGGGGTGATTAAAGTGCACATTGTGATTAAAGCAGGCTTGATGTGAATTTCACAGCTCTTAACACTCTCTCTTCCCATTTTCCTTCCTTGCTAAACTTTTTTGCTTTTCAATTACACTGCATATGTTATGCAGAGGAGAGTGAGAATCCATCTTCCTTGGGGGAGCCTGATAATTACCCTCTAGAGTAGGACTGTACTGCAGATTTTGTCAGAGCAGAAGAGGGGAAAGGACAGGATTGACCTCAGGCTCTACCAGGAAAGAAATTTCTGTTGAGTGATCAGCAGAATCAAGCTTTAATTATTTATGATTATGTTAATAATCATTTATTTTATCTTAGTGCTGGTACAGGCTCCCTGTGAAAGACACAGGTGGGATGACATCCTGGGGAAATAGAACTGGGTGAACAAATGTGAAGATTAGGAGCCTGGGGGGAAGCTGGGGGTAGAGAGGAACTGTACACACACTTACATCTCCTTGAGATGCACTCAAGAGCAGTGACCCTAACTGCCTGGACTGAGTTGCCCTCACCAGAGGCAATGAACACATGGTGTGTGATGGGCAGTGAACACACCAGCCTGGGGCTCCAGAGAGAGGATGAAGCTAGGATTGGGGCAGGGGGGGGCGTCTGATCAGGGAGGAAGGGGAGGGGGCCTGTTGGACTGGTGCTCACTGTTTCTTTCTCTCTTTATTCATACCCACCTGTAGAGGCCAGAAGCCCTTCTAGCTACTGGGGCATACAGCAGTAGACAAGACTGATATCACATACACCCACATTCATATTTATATATTATACACACATTATAGTAATGAGTCCCTGGAGGAGGGCATGGCAACCCACTCCAGTATTCTTGCCTGGAGAATCCCCATGGACATAGGAGCCTGGCTGGCTATAGACCATAGGGTTGCAGAGAATCAGACATGACAGTGACTAAGCATAGCACAGCACAGCATAGCAATGAGTACTATGAGTGAGAAAGAACTGGGGCAGAATAAATGGGATACAAACATGTATATATAAACCATCCAAGGCCCCTATCATAAGGTAGAATTTAGCAGCACTCAGGGGGAAGTTAGGGAGGTAGCCATTGTGATGCTTGGTAGAGGATATTTCAGCAGGTGGGAATAGCAAGAGCAAAGGTCCTAGGGCAGAGGCAGTTTTAGAAAGATCTAGGCTGCAATAAACTTGAAGAGAGTAAGGTGCCTGCAGCAGGAGGTAAGGAGGGGATAGGGGCAGATGGAAGCTGGGCCTGTGGGGGAGCTTTGCCCTCAGCTCCCTCAGGACCCTTGCTCATGCCCTGCCTCCTGACACTTACCTTTTCTGGGTGGGGGTGGGCACATGTATTAATTGCCTTCTCCATGTTCTTTGTGTGTCTCATAGGTCAGTATCACTACTTTCATTTTGCAAATGGGGAAGTGGAAGCCCATTAAGTTCCTATGAGTTGTTCTCCTAGTAGGGAGGGGGTGGAAACAGGTAACACTGATGCCTTTTGCATGCTGCCCATTAGAAGCTCTTATTACACACCTGGTCACACCTGCACCTCTCTCCATGCTGCTCACCAGGATTTCTCATGGCACACCCCGGTCATACTTCCGCCTCTTTCCATGTTGCTTACCAGGGCCCCTCATTGCACACTTGGTCATACCTGTGCCTCTCTCCATGTTGCCCACCAGGTTTCCTCACTGCACTTGGTTAAAGACTTGCTCTGTGCTTGTAAAGCTGTAAAGCTAGGAGTTTGGCATGGTGGGATGAGAGTGCTATGAGTTACTGCTGAAACAAAGAAGGTGGCTTTCCACCTCAGCCCTTCCATGCTGGTGGCTTAGGCCATGGGTTCAAGGACTAACTCTCAGGACTGGCTTAGCAGGACTGGGAGGCTCACCTGGGAGGCCTCTTAGCCACAGTGGCCACCTTCTTTCAGAGCCCAACTCTGCTCTCTCTGTTGGGACCCCATCTCAGTTCTGCCCTAAGGCTGCACAGTCCCTACTTTTCCAAGTCCCAAGCCATGTTTTTATCCCATTACATTATGGGGAGTCCTAGTTAATGAAGGGCTGGTGTACAATAGTCTGCCACATCATCATCAGGATTTAGCACCTCTGCTGAGCCTGGAGGATTATCAACCAAAGTGTCACAAACAGCTCTGTGCAAGGATATGCTTCTGGAGTTGGGGGACTCCTTGAAATGTCTGAAAATAGCAGAGGGGACAGGGCTCTGGCTGAGCATAGTTTGAACACTCTTAAGTGCTTCAGTCGCCGGGCTGAGGACATCTCTCCAGATGGGGCACCCGTTCCCACTGGGTTTGTGGTTGAAAATGATTCTCCTGGCAGCATTGCTATTATTTTTAACTGAAAATAACTTAATGAAAGGTCTATTTATGGGGTTGGGTGAAAAGGATTAATAAGATTTGATAAAACATCCAGTGAACCCCAACAGTGAGAAGCCATCACCCCCAGGCCACACATGAGGGTGGGGGGAGAGGACCTGGGGCTGCAAAACATTGTTACTATAACTATTATTTGCTGTCTTTTCCTGGGGATTGGGGGTGGTCTTCCCTGGTGGCTCAGTGGTAAAGAATCTGCTGCCAATGCAGAAGACATGGGTTCGCTACCTGGGTTGGGAAGAGCCTCTGGAGAAGGAAATGGCAACCCACTCCAGCATTCTTGCTTGGGAAATCCCATGGACAGAGAAGATTGGCAAGCTACAGTCCTGGGGGGGTCACAAAAGAGTTGGACATGACTTAGTAACTAAAACAACTCTTTTTCTTTTTTAAATTAGCCTTTTAAAAATTGTGGTAAAATATACATAATGTAAAGATTAGCATATTAATCATAGTAAGTGATCAGTAATGTGAAGCTCATTGCCACTGGTTGTGAAAACCATCACCACCAATCATCTCCCGACTCCTTTCATCTTGCAAAACTGATACTCTGTATCCACTGAGCACTAACTCATTCTTCTCCCTCAGCCCCTGGCACCACCCTTATACTTTCTGTCTCTGTGAATTTGACTGCTCTAAGTATCTCATCTGTAAGTGGAATCATGCAATGCTAGTCATTTCTCTCAACTCAATATCCTCAAGGATCATGTCAGAATTTCCTCTTTTTAAAAAGCTGAATAACATTCCATCATATGTATATACTGCATTTTGTTTGTCCATTCATCTATTCATGGACATGTGGGTTGCTTCCAAGCCCTTGACTGTTGTGAATAAAGCTGCCAGGAACATTAGTGTACAAGTATCTCTTTAAGACTCTGATTTCAATTCTTTTAGTTGTATACACAGAAGTGGAGTTGCGAGAGCATATGGTAATACTATTTTTAATATTTTGAGGAACCACCTGGTAGAATTATTCTCAATGACTGAAGTGATCATCCTCTTTTTTTTTTTTTCCTGAATTTTATTGTTTCCATTTGTAACTGGGACTAAGTTAACTCTGCCCAGTGCAGCTTGATAGCATCTGCTCTGTAGTAAATTGTAGAGCACTTTATGAATCTTGGTTATTATGTGTTATCTCTTCCTTTCCCTGCACTCTGTCAGGAAGTTTTGGTGGGCTCTCAGCAGTTTTGGTCTGTTTCCTGCTGCTGGCTCAGAGGTGGGTACAAGGTAAGGCTGGGCTCTGCTTTCACGTAAGGCTTTAGAAGAACATAGCATCTCAGTGGTGCTGACTGCCTGGGGGTGGTGGTGACCACTCCAAAGAGCAGTGTCTCTGCAAACCTTCATTTCCTAACTGTCCATGAGAGTCCCCATTGTGCCTGCATCTTTCCACATGTATATCCCCGGGGGCAGATCTCAGGGAGCTCAGTGGTGGAAGTCCCCCTGGGGCCACTAACAGGCGTTTCACTGGGAGTGCTGCTTGCCCCCTGCCTCCTTTATGTCAGCCCATGGCACCTAGTCCACCCACTGGTCTCAGCCTGGAGCCAGGATCCCTGCTACTTCTGCCCACTACCAGTCTATCACCTAAGCACCCTTACCACTTCTGCCTCTTCAAGTCACCATCTCTCCGCACTCCCAAACTGTGACCTTATTGACAACCCACTCTTGTCCAGGTTCCCCCAGTACTAAATCTGGCTAGAGCCTTCTCCATCTGATCTCTACCCAAAAGCCTGTGGGATCTTTGTTAACTGTCCGTTTGGCAAACGAATGAACAGCTGCCTACTCGATGCCCAGAGGGCTTCATCCCTTCAGAAGAAGGTTTCCACTCCACATAGCACCCACTTCTGCCTCCCACCCAGATTTCCCATTCCAGCCTCACAGGCCACTCATCATCACAGCTCAGGGAGCCTCCAGCATCCTTAACTTCCCTCACTCCAGCCTCTTAACATGGCCAGTCTTCAGACCTAAGCTGGGACGTGGCTTCTCTTTGAAGCCTTCTGGAGTGGAGGTGGGCAGCTTCCCGACTGAAGTACTCACACTCAGAGTTCATCCTAGTATTTATTACCTTCCTTGGCAAATTCTCACCTTTTTCCATCTCCAAACAAGCTCCCCAAGAGCAGGTCTTCTTCACCATCACAAGTCCCTTTCAAAGAAATACTTTCAAAGAAAGTATGGAAATACTTTCAAAGAAAACATATGAAGAAAAGTACACAACCAGCATTCTGAACATGTGTAACTGTACTGAGTTACATATTCTTGCTCTGCTTGCCACATGACAGGCCAGCAAATTGGAGATGAGGTGTCAAGGCAAGGAATATTGATTTTATTTGGAAAGCTGGCAGATTGAGGAGATGGCAGACTAGTGTCTCAGAATAACCATATTGTTGGGGTCTGGATGACAGGTTTTTTTACAGAACAGAGAGGGGTAGGAAGTGAGGAAGTAAAGTAAAAGGGCCGTAATTCTTGCAAATATCTCCTAGAATGGCCTGCCTCAGAGAGGGTGTGTGTTAATTTCTCCCTTCCTTTAGCTGTTCATAGGTGGCAGGGTCAGAATGTTTTCCTGAACAAAGGCACTTTGGTTTAATAGTTGGGCAGGGCAGAAGGGCAGGGTTCCCTGAGGCAGGCCATTATGTATAGACAATATCCTTTTAGTGAACAAAAGCAATGAGAAGCAAAGGTTAAAGAAAAAGAAACAGATCCAAAATGGAGTCAGATTTTCTTCTTCCCTGTAACATAATGTGCTTGGCCCTTGGCATGGCCCTCCTCCCTAGACACCAACCTCCTGTTTGGGACACCACTGTCACCTCTGGAGTTGGACAGCACTTGTCCCTCTGAGGCTCCCCTAGCACCACTGCTGTCTCTCTCTAATTGGTCCATTCAGTTGGGACCACTTTTCAGTGTGTCTTAACTGGGATCTCGAGGTTGTTACAGATGATACCCAATGCTAGACGGTCCTTTAGTGCAATTATGTGAATGATTTTTGTTCGCCACTCTAGCACACTAGCATGTCTGGAGTTTCTCTAATTTTTGGAGAATAGAATTGCATTTTAAACATACCCAAGTGTGAGAGTATATTTGCGCTTTCTTACCTGCCTTCATGAGCTATGTGTGAGAGTCAACTGGCTCTTTGAGTCCATCAGGGCATGTCAGAGGCATGGCATTCAGAAGGATCTGGGTCCCAGTGTCTGTGATGCCCACTGTATTACCTGCTGACCCACAGATGCTCCCTACAGAGGTGCCAAAGCCAAGACTCTCTACCAGCATCTCTAAGACAGAGTTCTTGTGACCCCTTGGCTCTACACCTGCAGCCCTGTGCACTGGTCCTGGCAGCCTCTCCCATACCCTGGGCCCTTCACCCCTCAGGAATTTTCCCCTGTGCTCCCCAAATGGCCTACAAATTTCTGCTCACTCAGTTTTCTCATTGTTCATGTTGTCTGAGTTCTTGAGTGCAGGGGCATTGGCCTGCATGCATTTGAGTCCCTGAGGTGGGATTTACCACTTGGCAGGCACTTAGGAGAGAAGGATGAGTCAGGAGGGAGTGAATGCACCAATCACTGAGAATGACACCAGCCTCTCTGGGGCCATCCTCAGGCCTTTGTTAAAGGAAAGAGTCTAGACTAGCAGTCGTGTGTGCTCCAGTTCTTTCTCTGTCTGAAACGCAGTACTTGGATGCAATCTCAAAAATGACAGAATGATCTCTGTTCATCTCCAAGGCAAACCATTCAATATCACAGTTATTCAAGTTTATGCCCCAACCAGTAACACTGAGGAAACTGAAGTTGAACGGCTTTATGAAGACCTACAAGACCTTTTAGAACTAACACCTCAAGAACATGTCCTTTTCATTATAGAGGCCTGGAATGCAAAAGTAGGAAGTCAAGAAACACCTGGAGTAAAAGGCAAATTTGGCCTTGGAATGCGGAATGAAGCAGTGCAAAGACTAATAGAGTTTTGCCAAGGCAATGCACTGATCATAGCAAACACCCTCTTCCAACAACACAAGAGAAGACTCTACACATGGACATCACCAGATGGTCAACACCGAAATCAGATTGATTATATTCTTTGCAGCCAAAGATGGAGAAGCTATATAGAGTCAGCAAAAACAAGACGGGGAGCTGACTGTGGCTCAGATCATGAATTCTTTATTGCCAAATTCAGACTCAAATTGAAGAAAGTAGGGAAAACCGCTAGACCATTCAGGTATGACCTAAATCAAATCCCTTATGATTATACAGTGGAAGTGAGAAATAGATTTAAGGGTCTAGATCTGATAGATAGAGTGCCTGATGAACTATGGA
>SJYQ01001091.1:976744-1001060 GCA_006410935.1 Redunca redunca | reverse complement strand
TGCCTGTATTGCTATTAACTTTCCTCTTAGCACTGCTTTTATAGTGTCCCACAGGTTTTGGGTTGTTGTGTTTTCATTTTCATTCATTTCTATGCATGATTTGATTTCTTTTTTGATTTCTTCTGTGATTTGTTGGTTATTCAGAAGTGTGTTGTTCAGCCTCCATATGTTGGAATTTTTAATAGTTTTTCTCCTGTAATTGAGGTCTAATCTTAATGCATTATGGTCAGAAAAGATGCTTGGGATGATTTCGATTTTTTTGAATTTATCACGGTTGGATTTATGGCCCAGGATGTGATCTATCCTGGAGAAGGTTCCGTGAGCACTTGACAAAAAGGTGAAATCCATTGTTTTGGGGGTAAATGTCCTATAAATATCAATTAGGTCTAACTGGTCTATTGTAAAACACAAATCTTTAATGTAAACACACTCTATGCCAGACTGTACTAGAAGACACAGGAGATGTGATGATGAACAAAAACTGCCTTGAACACTGACCTCAGGGGCCTGCAGCCCCATGGGGGCAGACAAGCATTGATTAAGTAATTAAGACAGTGCAAACTCGATTGCAAACAATGATAAATACTTCAGAGTACATACCTTGGAATTTATCTCAAGGGCTTGTCTGGTCCAGGGAAGCAGGGGGTGTCCTTGGGAAAATGACATTTGAACTGAGAGTTAAAGTATTTGCATGTGTTGACTAAGCAAATACATGCACTAATAACAGTGTTAGTCTTACATTGTACTGACCATTTCCTTAGCTCTATTCTCAGTGACTTATATCAATTCTGAAGCCTCAGAAAATCCAGGATGTGAGTGCAGCTAACAATGCCCGCCTCATAGGTGAAAGGCCAAGGCATGAGGAGACCTGGGATGGGGACTCCGTGGACCACTAGGTTCTGCTGCCCTCTAGAGAGTTAGGTGAGGAGGAGGAGGGGCAACACAGAGATAGAAGGAAGAGCAGGTAAAGAGGAAAACCTTAACAAAGATTTGAAGCTTAAACATTTGCAGCTAACAAATACTTTCAGCTAACCTTGAACTTGTCTGCGGCAAAGAAACTGTTACACATGGACAGTCACTCCTCTGGGACTGAGGATGTACAGTGGTCACATGGAAGGAAAAAGAAGTTCTGGTTGGATGAGGTGGTCAAAGACAGAGGTAGCAACTTCTGCCTCCTGTTGGCACATCTCACTGCTGTCTCAAAAGATGAAGCTCTCTGATCTGGGCATCACTCTACCTCTTGGTTGGAAGTGAATGGAGCTGAGGGACTCTTAATGGTGCCTCCTGGACTTGGCTTGGCTCTAATATTGATAGTTGAGGGTGAGATCATCTAAACAGGGTGGATGCAATGCACTAATGGCTATGCCTTTTTCATAACTTGGACTCAGCATACTGCAATGCATTAAGTCAGGAGACACAAGGCTCCCAGAGATGGAAAGTGATCATTACAGACCAAGGGAGAGATAGACAAGCGCTTGGAGAGAATGCAGACCCCTGTAAATAGCATGAAGCCCTCACCAAAATAAAAGTCTTTGACAGGTTGTGTATCATCTTTTATTAACCCTAGATGTACATTTTCCCCTCCACCTTTTAGCATTTATGCAATTAGATGTAATGCACTGAACGGTGTCCAAGAGATAATAGTTCTGGTGTGGTTGGCATTGCTTGCATATGCAAACTTGGTCATAACTACAGTAACCTCATATTCCATTTTGCTGGGGACAGTTCTGGCTGTGTCAGTTGCCCTGTAATTTAAAAAAAAATGTAAGATTTATTCATTTTTTAATTGAAGGATAATTGCTCTACATAATTTTGTTGTTTTCTGTCAAACACCAACATGAATCAGCCATAGGTATACATATATCTTCTCCCTTTTGAAACTCCCTCCCAACTCCCTTCCCATCCCCCTTCCCATCCCACCTCTCTAGGTTGATACAGAGCTTCTGTCTGAGTTTCCTGAGACATATAGAAAATTCTGTTTTACATATGGTAATGTGAGTTTCCATGTTACTTTCTTCATACATCTTACCCTCCCCACCCTTCTCCCCATGTCCATAAGTCTATTTCCTATGTTTGTTTCTCCATTGCTGCCTTGCAAATAAATTCTTCAGTACCATTTTTCTATGGACAGGGAAGCCTGGTGTGTGGCAGTTCATGGGGTCACAAAGAGTTGGACACGATTGAGTGACTGAACTGAACCATTTTTTCTAGATTCCATATATATGCATTACTATGTGATATTTATCTTTCTCTTTCTGACTGACTTCATTCTGTGTTTATCCACCTCATTAGAACTGACTCAAACGCATTCCTTTTTATGGATGAGTAATACTTCTTCTTTTTCACTTCTAATTTTATTGATTTGATTCTTCTCTCTTTTTTTCTTGATGAGTCTGGCTAAAGGTTTGTCAATATTATTTATCTTCTCAAAGAACTAGCTTTTAGTTTTACTGTGTATATGTACCACAATTCTTTATTCATTCATCTGTCAATGGACATCTAAAATTCTTCCATGTTCTAGCTATTGTAAATAGTGGTGCAATGAACAATGGGATACATGTGTCTTTTTCAATTTTGGTTTCCTCAGGGTATATGCCTAGGAGTGGGATTGCTGGGTCATATGGTGGTTTTATTCCTAGTTTTTAAAGGAATCTCCATACTGTCTTCCATAGTGGCTGTGTCAGTTTACATGCCCACAAACAGTGCAAGAGCATTCCCTTTTCAACACACCCTCACCATCATTTATTGTTTGTAGGCTTTTTGATGATGGCCATTCTGACTGGTGTGAGGTGATATCTCCTTGTGGTTTTGATTTGCATTTCTCTAGTAATGAGAGATGTTGAGTGTCTTTTCATCTGTTTGTCAGCCATCTGTATGTCTTCTTTGGAGAAATGTCTGTTTAGGTCTTTTCCCGACTTTTTGATTGGGTTGTTTGTTTTTCTGATATTGAGTTGTATGAGCTGCTTGTATATTTTGGAAATTAATCCTTTGCCAGTTGTTTCATTTGCTATTATATTCTCCCATTCTGAGGGTTGTCTTTTTACCTTGCTTATAGTTTCATTTGCTATTGAAAAGCTTTTAAGTTTAATCAGGTCCCACTTGTTTACTTTTGTTTTTATTTCCATTATTCTAGGAGGTGGGTCATAGAGGATCTTGCTTTGAGTTATGTCATTGAGTGTTCTGCCTATGTTTCTCTCTAAGAATTTTATAGCTTCTGGTATTACATTTAGGTCTTTAATCCATTTTGAGTTTACCTTTGTGTATGGTATTAGGAAGTGTTCTAATTTCATTCTTTTATATGTAGCTGTCCAGTTTCCCAGCACCATTTATTGAAGAGGTTGTCTTTGCCCCATTGTATATTATTGCCTCTTTTGTCAAAAATAAGGTACCCATTGGTGCATGGATTTCTGGGCTTTCTACTTTGTTCCATTGGCATATATTTCTGTTTCTGTGCCAGTACCATACTGTCTTGATGACTGTAGCTTTGAAGTATAATCTGAAGACAGGAAGGTCGATTCCTCCAGCACCATTCTTCTTTCTCAAGACTACTTTGGCTATTCGGAGTCTTTTGTGTTTTTAGATGAATTGTGAATTATTTTTGGCTTCCCTAGTGGCTCAGAGGTTAAAGCGTCTGCCTCCAATGCGGGAGACCTGGGTTTGATCCCTGGGTCGGGAAGATCCCCTGGAGAAGGAAATGGCAACCCACTCCAGTATTCTTGCCTGGAGAATCCCATGGATGCAGGAGCCTGGTGGGCTAGAGTCCACGGGGTCGCAAAGAGTCGGACACGACTGAGCAACTTCACCTTCACCTTCCCCTTCTGTGAAAAATGCCATTGGCAATATGATAGGGATCACATTGAATCTGTAGATTGCATTTGGTAGTATAGTCATACTCACAATATTGATTCTTCCTAACCAGAAACAAGGAATATCTCTCCATCTGTTTATGTCATCTTTGATTTTTTTCATCAGTGTTTTATAATTTTCCATATAAAGGTCTTCTGTCTCCTTAGGTAAGTTTACTCCTAGATATTTAATCCTTTTTGTTGCAATGATGAATAGGATTGATTCCTTAATTGCTCTTTCTGATTTTTCATTGTTACTATGTAGAAATGCTATGACCAGTGCATTTTCTTGGCAAAACTCTATTAATCTTTGCACTGCTTCATTCCGCACTCCAAGGCCAAATTTGCCTGTTACTCCAGGTGTTTCTTGATTTCCTACTTTTGAATTCCTGTCCCCTAGAATGAAAAGGACATCTTTTTTGGGTATTAGTTCTAAAAGGTCTTGTAGGTCTTCATAGAACCGTTCAACTTCAGCTTCTTCAGCGTTACTGGTTGGGGCGTAGACTTGGATAACTGTGATATTGAATGGTTTGCCTTGGAGATGAACAGAGATCATTTTGTCATTTTTGAGACTGCATCAGGTGGTGGCGGCGCCCGGTGCACTTAAGCGTGGCCAAGAGCTACCCCACTTCTGAGGTCAGGGGCAGTGGCCTAGAGTGCCAGGCTGCGATGATGCAGGAATGGCTGAGAGGAGCTACCCTGCGTCTGAGGCCAGAGATGATGGCCGAGAGGATATACCCTGCATCCAAGGCCAGGGGTGGTGGCCGGGAGGAGCCACCCTGCATCTGAGGCCAGGGGCAGCACCCGAGGCCAGGGGCGGTGGCCGGGAGGAGCAACCTCTCGCCCAAGGAGTGGTGGCTGTGAGAGCGCAGGAAGGCCTAGAGGGTCAGGAAGGGCGGTGGGAGGAGATACCACTCATCCAAGGTAAGGAGCAGCGGCTGTGCTTTGATGAACAGCTGTAAAGAGATACCCCACGCCCAAGGTAAGAGAAACCCAAGTAAGATGGTAGGTGTTGCAAGAGGGCATCAGAGGGCAGACACGCTGAAACCATACTCACAGAAAACTAGTCAATTTAATCACACTAGGACAACAGCCTTGTCTAACGCCCAAGGTAAGAGAAACCCAAATAAGATGGTAGGTGTTGCAAGAGGGCATCAGAGGGGAGACACACTGAAACCATACTCACAGAATACTAGTCAATCTAATCACACTAGGACTGCAGCCTTGTTTAACTCAATGAAACCAAGCCATGCCTGCGGAGCAACCCAAGACAGGTGGATCATGGTGGAGAGATCTGACAGAGCGTGGTCCACTGGAGAAGGGAATGGCAAGCCACTTCAGTATTCTTGCCTTGAGAACCCCATGAACAGTATGAAAAGGCAAAATGGTAGGATACTGAAAGAGGAACTCCCCAGGTCATTAGGTGTCCAATATGCTCCTGGAGATAGTGGAGAAATAACTCCAGAAAGAATGAAGGGATGGAGTCAAAGCAAAAACAATACCCAGTTATGGATGTTACTGGTGATAGAAGCAAGATTCGATACTGTAAAGAGCAATATTGCATAGGAACCTGGAATGTCACATCCATGAATCAAGGCAAATTGGAAGTGGTCAAACAAGAGATGGCAAGGGTGAACATCGACATTCTAGGAATCAGCGAACTAAAATGGACTGGAATGGGTGAATTTAACTCAGATGACCATTATATCTACTACTGCGTGCAGGAATCCTTCAGAAGAAATGGAGTAGCCATCATGGTCAACAAAAGAGTCTGAAATGCAGTACTTGGATGCAATCTCAAAAACGACAGAATGATCTCTGTTCATCTCCAAGGCAAACCATTCAATATCAGTTATCCAAGTCTACGCCCCAACCAGTAACACTGAAGAAGCTGAAGTTGAACGGTTCCATGAAGACCTACAAGACCTTTTAGAACTAACACCCAAAAAAGATGTCCTTTTCATTATAGGGGACAGGAATGCAAAAGTAGGAAATCAAGAAACACCTGGAGTAACAGGCAAATTTGGCCTTGGAGTGTGGAATGAAGCAGTGCAAAGACTAATAGAGTTTTGCCAAGTAAATGCACTGGTCATAGCAAACACCCTCTTCCAACAACACAAGAGAAGACTCTACACATGGATATCACCAGATGGTCAACACCGAAATCAGATTGATTATATTCTCTGCAGCCAAAGATGGAGAAGCTCTATACAGTCAACACAAACAAGCCAATGACTGTGGCTCAGATCATGAACTCCTTATTGCCAAATTCACACTCAAATTGAAGAAAGTAGGGAAAACCGCTGGACCATTCAGGTATGACCTAAATCAAATCCCTTATGATTATACAGTGGAAGTGAGAAATAGATTTAAGGGTCTAGATCTGATAGATAGAGTGCCTGATGAACTATGGAATGAGGTTCGTGACATTGTACAGGAGACAGGGATCAAGACCATCCCCATGGAAAAGAAATGCAAAAAAGCAAAATGGCTGTCTGGGGAGGCCTTACAAATAGCTGTGAAAAGAAGAGAGGCAAAAAGCAAAGGAGAAAAGGAAACACATAAGCATCTGAATGCAGAGTTCCAAAGCATAGCAAGAAGAGATAAGAAAGCTTTCTTCAGTGATCAATGCAAATAAATAGAGGAAAACAACAGAATGGGAAAGACTAGAGATCTCTTCAAGAAAATTAGAGATACCAGGGGAACATTTCATGCAAAGATGGGCTCGATAAAAGACAGAAATGGTATGGGCCTAACAGAAGCCAAAGATATTAATAAGAGGTGGCAAGAATACACAGAAGAACTGTACAAAAAAGATTTTCACGACCCAGATAACCATGATAATGTGATCACTCATCTAGAGCCAGACATCTTGGAATGTGAAGTCAAGTGGGCCTTAAAAAGCATCACTACAAACAAAGCTAGTAGAGGTGATGGAATTCCAGTTGAGCTCTTTCAAATCCTGAAAGATGATGCTGTGAAAGTGCTGCACTCAATATGCCAGCAAGTTTGGAAAACTCAGCAGTGGCCACAGGACTGGAAAAGGTCAGTTTTCATTCCAATTCCAAAGAAAGACAATGCCGAAGATTGCTCAAACTACTGTACAATTGCACTCATCTCACACACTAGTAAAGTAATGCTCCAAATTCTCCAAGCCAGGCTTCAGCAATACGTGAACTGTGAACTTCCTGATGTTCAAGCTGGTTTTAGAAAAGGCAGAGGAACCAGAGATCAAATTGCCAACATCTGCTGGATCATGGAAAAAGCAAGAAAGAGAGTTCCAGAAAAACATCTATTTCTGCTTTACTGACTATGCCAAAGCCTTTGACTGTGTGGATCACAAGAAACTGTGGAAAATTCTGCAAGAGATGGGAATATCAGACCACCTAACCTGCCTCTTGAGAAATCTATATACAGGTCAGGAAGCAACAGTTAGAACTGGACATGGAACAACAGACTGGTTCCAAATAGGAAAAGAAGTACGTCAAGGCTGTATACTGTCACACTGCTTATTTAACTTCTATGCAGAGTACATCATGAGAAACACTGGACTGGAAGAAGCACAAGCTGAAATCAAGATTGCCAGGAGAAATATCAATAAGCTCAGATATGCAGATGACACCACCCTTATGGCTGAAAGTGAAGAGGAGCTAAAAAGCCTCTTGATGAAAGTGAAAGAGGAGACTGAAAAAGTTGACTTAAAGCTCAACATTCAGAAAACGAAGATCATGACATCCGGTCCATCACTTCATGGGAAATAGATGGGGAAAGAGTGGAAACAGTGTCAGACTTTATTTTTCTGGGTTCCAAAATCACTGCAGATGGTGACTGCAGCCATGAAATTAAAAGACACTTACTCCTTAGAGGGAAAGTTATGACCAACTTAGAGAGCATATTTAAAAGCAGAGACATTACTTTGTTAACAAAGGTCTGTCTAGTCAAGGCCACGGTTTTTCCAGTGGTCATGTATGGATGTGAGAGTTGGACTGTGAAGAAAGCTGAGCGTTGAAAAATTGATGTTTTTGAACTGTGGTGTTGGAGAAGACTCTTGAGAGTCCCCTGGACTGCAAGGAGATCCAACCAGTCCATTCTAAAGGAGTTCAGTCCTGGGTCTTCTTTGGAAGGACTGAAGCTAACGCTGAAACTCCAGTACTTTGGCCACCTCATGCGAAGAGTTGACTCATTGGAAAAGACCTTGATGCTGGGAGGGATTGGGGGTAGGAGGAGAATGGGACGACCGAGAATGAGATGGCTGGATGGCATCACTGACTCGATGGATGTGAGCCTGATTGAACTCCGGGAGTTGGTGATGGACAGGGAGGCCTGGCATGCTGCGATTCATGGTGTCACAGAGAGTCAGATACGACTGAATGACTGAACTGGACTGAACTGAACATTTGTTGTAAAGATGGTTTGGTGATACTGAATTCTCTTAACATTTGCTTGTTCAAAAAACTTCTAATTTCTCCAGAAATTGTGAATGAGATCCTGCCCGGTAGAGTAATCTTGGGTGTAGATTTTTCCCTTTCAGTACTTTAAATATGTCCTGCCATTCCCTTCTGGCCTGCAGAGTTTCTACTGAGAGATCAACTGTTAAACACATTGGGTTTCCCTAGAATGTTACTTGTTGCTTTTCCCTGCTGTTTTTTATATTCTTTTTTTTTGTGTTTAATCTTTGCTAGTTTGATTAATATGTGTCTTGGCATGTTTCTCCCTGGATTTATCCTGTATGGGACTCTTTGCACCTCTTGAACTTGATCAATTATTTCATTTTCCACATTGGGGAAATTTTTGACTAAAATGTCTTCAAAAATGTTCTTATGCCTTTTCTTTTTCTCTTCTTCTTCTGGGACCCCAGTAATTCAAAGGTTGGTGCATATGATATTGTCCCAGACATCTCTGAGACTATTCTAAGTTCTTTTCATTATTTTTACTTTATTCTGCTCCTCAGAATTTGTTTCCACCATTTTATCTTCCGCTCACTGATTCTTCAGCCTCAGTTATCCTGCTATTGATTCCTTCTAGAGTATTTTTAATTTCAGTAATTGTGTTGTCTGTCTCTGTATGTTTATTCTTTAATTCTTCTAGGTCTTTTTACATTGATTCTTGCATTTTCCCCATTCTGTTTTCAGGGTTTTTGATAATCTTTACTATTATTATTCTGAAATCTTTTCCAGGTAGCTTGCCTATGTCCTCTTCATTTTTTTGGACTTCTGTGTTTCTTGTTTGTTCCTTCGTTTGTGCAATATTTCTCTGCCTTTTCATTATTTTTCTTAAAACTTACTATGTTTGAGGTCTCCATTTCCCAGTATTCAAGGCTGAATTCTTTTTTCCTTTTGGTTTCTTCCCTCCTAAGCTTTGTCCAGTGGTTTGTGTAAGCTTTGTATAGGGTGAGATTTATGTTGAGTTTTGTTGTTGTTGTTGTTTGATTGTTTTTACTCTGATGGGCAAGGCTGAGTGAGGTGGTAATCCTGTTTGTTGATGACTCAGTTGTATTTTTGTCTTATTTATTTTTTGAATGAGGTGTTCTGCATATGGTGCTACTGGTGGATGGGTGATGCCAGGTCTTGTACTCAGGTGGTTTCCGTTGTGTGAGTTCTCAATATTTCATACTTACTAGGGTTGGTTCTCTGGCAGTCTAGAGTCTTGGAGTCAGTGCTACCACTCCAAAGGCCCAAGATTTGATCTCTGGTCAGGAACATAGTTTCCACAAGTGGTTTGTTATGGTATTAAGTGATATTAAAACACATACGCAAAAATGGGAAATTAACGATGAGCTCCAGGCAAATGGCAGTTCAGTCACTAAGTCGTGTCCGACTCTTGGCGACCGCATGAACTACAGCAGGCCAGGCCTCCCTGTCCATCACCAACTCCCAGAGTTCACTCAGACTCACATCCATTGAGTCAGCGATGTCATCCAGCCATCTCATCCTCTGTCATCCCCTTATCCTCCTGCCCCCAATCCCTCCTAGTATGAGTCTTTTCCAATGAGTCAACTCTTCGCATGAGGTGGACAAAGTACTGGAGTTTCAGCTTTAGCATCATTCCTTCCAAAGAACACCCAGGACTGATCTCCTTTAGGATAAACTGGTTGGATCTCCTTGCAGTCCAAGGGACTCTCAAGAGTCTTCTCCAACACCACAGTTCAAAAGCATCAATTCTTCAGTGTTCAGCCTTCTTCACAGTCCAAATCTCACATCCATACATGACTACTGGAAAAACCATAGCCTTGACTAGATGGACCTTTGTTGGCAAAGTAATGTCTCTGCTTTTGAATATGCTACCTAGGTTGGTCATAACCTTCCTTCCAAGGAATAGGCCTCTTTTAATTTCATGGCTGCAATCATCATCTGCAGTGATTTTGGAGCCCAAAAGTATAAAGTCTGACACTGTTTCTATTGTTTCCCCATCTATTTCCCATGAAGTGATGGGACTGGATGCCATGATCTTAGTTTTCTGAATATTGAGCTTTAAGCCAACTTTTCACTCTCCTCTTTTACTTTCATCAAGAGGCTTTTTAGTTCCTCTTCACTTTCTGCCGTATGGTAGTTCATCTGCATATCTGAAGTTACTGATATTTCTCCTGGCAATCTTGATTCCAGCTTGTGCTTCTTCCAGCCCAGTGTTTCTCATGATGTACTCTGCATATAAGTTAAATAAGCAGGGTGACAATATACAACCTTGACATACTCCCTTACAAACAGGTAAATGATAATTAAAATAATGGAATATACACATATATATTTATCTTTATAAGTAAAATCAAATAGTCCAGCAAAAACAAAGTACGATAGATTGACTCATCAAAGAAAGGAAACCAAAAATGATATCTACAAGTTAAGAACAAAACTAACTAAAGCACAATCTGGAAAACAAAACTAAAGGAAGGTGCCAAGTGGAGAATAACACAATGAAAAGAAAACTAACAAATATGTTGAGAGGAAAGGCATCAAAGAAAAGAAAGAAAGAATAGATATACAAAGTTAAATAGAGGTAGATAAAGATTTATATANAAAATTAAAATTAAAAATTAAAAAGATAATAGAATATTTGAAAAAAAAAGGAAGAAGAATGAGGAAAAAAAATAGGAAAACTCCACAGAACTGCAAAAGCACATGGGGAGGCAGAGGTTTATAAGAATGATAAAAAGTGTGATTGAAAAAATAAATCTCAAAGGCTTGATTAGATTATATAGTGTTGATAAAATGGACAACTACATCAGATGGTGATTGTAGCCATGAAATTAAAAGACGCTTACTCCTTGGAAGGAGGGTTATGACCAACCTAGATAGCATATTCAAAAGCAGAGACATTACTTTGCCAACAAAGGTCCATCTAGTCAAGGCTATGGTTTTTCCAGTAGTCATGTATGGATGTGAAAGTTGGACTGTGAAGAAAGCTGAACACCGAAGAATCGATGCTTTTGAACTGTGGTGTTGGAGAAGACTCTTGAGAGTCCCTTGGACTGCAAGGAAATACAACCAGTCCATCCTAAAGGAGATCAGTCCTGAGTGTTCTTTGGAAGGAATGATGCTAAAGCTGAAACTCCAGTACTTTGGCCACCTCATGTGAAGAGTTGACTCATTGGAAAAGACTCTGATGCTGGGAGAGATTGGGGGCAGGAGGAGAAGGGGACGACAGAGGGTGTGATGGCCAGATGGCATCGCTGACTCGATGGACGTGAGTTTGAGTGAACTCTGGGAGTTGGTGATGGATAGGGAGGCCTGGCGTGCTGCAATTCATGGGGTCACAAAGAGTCAGATATGACTGGATGACCGAACTGAACTGAAGTGAACAACAGGGAGAGTGGGGCAAAAAAAAAAAAAAAAAGGAATAAAAGAAAAGAATAAGAAAGAAAAAAATCCAAAAGAAACTATAGAACAAGTCAAACATAAGAAGAATAAATGTTTTTCTTGAATCACAGCTGTCAGGGCCCTTTCCCTCAGTGGGAGTCACAGTCCACCTTACCTCTATAGGATGCTCTCTGGACCTGCTGTAGGGGCAAACCATGAGTCAATTCTCATGAGAATCTCAGATTCTCATTTAGTCCCACTCCTGTGTGTTCTTGCATCCAATGTCCACAGCTATCAATAGGAGCTCTCAATATCCTTTTATATATTCTGTAGACACAAAGTCTGCTTAGTTTATTAAGTGGATTTAATCTGCAGCTTGTACAGCTGGTGGGAAGCTTTGGTTCTTCTTCCTTAGCCATACCACTCCTGGGTTTCAATTGTGGTTTTATTTCCACCTCTGCATGTGGGTCATCCACTGGGGTTTGCTCCTGAGGCTTCCCTGGATGGCTTGGGTCTGCCCCCACGAGGGTCATGTGCACTGATGGTGCAGTTGCTTTGGTTACTGGGGTTCTGTCAACACCAGGTACTCAGGGGATTTGGTGGTTAGGGCACCAGGAAATATAGTGCTCTAGAAGGGTATGGCAACCACTATCAGTCAATACACTCCAATATTCAGTGTTCCTGAATGGAGAACTTCCTTCTCAGAGAAGCCTGGTAGGCAACAGAGCACACGGTTAGAGTTGAACACGACCGAAGTGACCCCGAGTGCATAGATGCAACTTTTTTTTTTTTTTTTTTTCTGTCTGTGGCAGCTCTGCCTTAGTGAGTATTGAGCATGAAGGTGGCACACCTGTTTGGGTTGTGGGGTCCCTGGAGGCTCCGAGTGTGCAGGCACATTGACTGCTTCAACCACGGGAGTTATGGCCCTATCAGAGTCTTTTTTCAAGCCTCTGATAGCTGGCAATCAGAAGGCCTCTTTGGCTAAATCTTTCTTCATTGCTCCCTCCATTCAGGCACTTAGAGGGCTCCCTTGCCTGGGGTCCTTCTCTGCTGTTCCATGTGCATCAGGCACACAGAGGGCCCCCCCTGGCTGGGGTCCTACACTGTAGATCAGCATATCAGTCACTTAAGGGGGGCATCCTGACTGTGGTCCTACTCTGTAGATCAGCACGCCAGGCATTTAAAGGGGCACCCTGGGTGGGGGGTCCTACTCTGTAGTTCAGTGCATCAGGCATTTGATGGGCCAGCCTCTCTATTGTTCAACTGCCAATGCTGGCGTGTGGGGAGAGAGAGGCTATGGTGATAGCTCCACCCTCTATGCATGACTCAGCAGGATCACCTTGCTTCCATGGCTGCCTGGCTTTCCTCCACAGGCATTTCCCACCACAATCTTCTCCTTCACATCCCCTCCATCTCTCCACAGTTAAGAGAAGCCCTCACCTTGGCAATGCTCCACAAACCCTATGCTCCAGTTCCTAGCTGCTCTGTCTTTTAGGGGACCTGTGCCCCTGTCTGGGGTATGCATGGCTGTGGCAAGGACGGTCTGATTCTCATTTCATTTAGACTGCCACAGATCAGCTGTTTCACTCTCAGCCTTATATGTTTTTCTTCTGATCTGGACATTTGCCCTGATGTGGGGATTGTGCCCTGCTTCAGTTCCCTCACCTGCTGAGGGCAAGTCCAGTCCTAGTAACAGTTCTGTTTTTCCCCCCTAGTTCCTTCATCCTACTGAGTTTTGCGTGGTTCTTTGTATTCTTTTCTGGTGGTCAGGTACGGCTATTTGCTCTCAGCTGGTGTTCTGCATGCACTTCTGTGTCTGAAGGTGTATTCCTAATGTATCTGTGGAGCAATATGTACTCCATGTCCACCTACTCCTCCGCCATCTTGTTCTCCTTTGCTTTGTATTTTTTATTAATAGCTCCAATTATTCATACCTCATGAAACAGAGAAACATCAAATACATACACTAACTTTACACCTGATGCAACTGGGAAAAGAAGAACAAAAAACCCTCAACATTCATAGAAGGAAAGAAATCATAAAAATCAGAGCAGAAATAAAAAGAAATGAAGGAGACTATAGCAAAGATCAGTAAAATAAAGTTGGTCCTTTGAGAAGATAAACAAAATAGACAAACTGATAGAAAAGTCTCTTTATCCATAGCTAATGTAGCTTCAAATATATTATGTGTATCATTGGATATATACATATATAAATAACCTAAAGACTATTTAAGCTGTCTTCCCAAAGATAGTATTATGATACAGCAATGAAACAGAAATTCATTGTATGCATAGAAAAGAGCGGAAACAGCCAAGGGGTCCACTTTGACATGTTTGTCATTGTCGTTGATGATGATTTCATATTTTCTTGAAAAGCAACAACCAGGAATATATGGGACCCAAGGAAGAAAATATCCACTGGTGATGTAAGCTGAATTGTTTTGGCTGGGAGTGAATTCAAGGCCACAGCAGGCAGCACAGGATAAATTGCCAGGAGACATTCCAGTAAAAGAACTTGATGCTGATCCACTGAGAAAATCACATCACGGAGGATGCAAACCCGTGTTTGATGATGAGTGCTTTCTAACTACAGGGAGGGCTGAACTATGACACCAGTAACAGTCATGGGGAGAGGGTGGTGGTTTAATCAATCAGCAATCCATTTTACAGGAGACAGGAATCAAGGCCTTCCCCAAGAAAAAGAAATGCAAAAAAGCAAAATGGCTGTCTGAGGAGGCCTTACAAATAGCTGTGAAAATAAGAGAAGTGAAAGCAGAGGAGAAAAGGAAAGATATACCCATTTGAAGGCAGAGTTCCAAAGAACAGCATGGAGAGATAAGAAAGCCTTCCTCAGGGATCAATGCAAAGAAATAGAGGAAAACAATAGAATGGGAAAGACTAGAGATCTCTTCAAGAAAATTAGAGATACAAAGGTAATATTTCATGCAAAGATGGGCTCAATAAAGGACAGAAATGGTATGGACCTAAGAGAAGCAGAAGATATTAAGAAGAGGTGGCAAGAATACACAGAAGAACTGTACAAAAAAGATCTTCACGACCCAGATAATCACTATGTGTGATCACTCACAGTTACCTAAAGCCAGATATCCTGGAATGTGAAGTCAAGTGGGCCTTAGGAAGCATTACTATCAACAAAGTTAGTGAAGGTGATAGAATTCCAGTGCTCAAATCCTGAAAGATGATGCTGTGAAAGTGCTACACTCAATATGCCATCAAATTTGGAAAACTCAGCGGTGGCCACAGGACTGGAAAAGGTCAATTTTCATTTCAATCCCAAAGAAAGGTCATGCCAAAGAATGCTCAAACTATTGCACAATTTTACTCATCTCACACGCTAGTAAAGTAATGCTCAAAATTCTCCAAGCCAGGCTTAAAAAATACGTGAAATTTGAAATTCCAGATGTTCAAGCTGGTTTTACAAAAAGCAGAGGAACCAGAGATAAAATTGCCAAAATCTGGCAGATCATCGAAAAAGCAAGAGAGTTCCAGAAAAACATCTATTTCTGCTTTATTGACTATGCCAAAGCCTTTGACTGTGTGGATCACAATAAACTGGAAAATTCTGAAAGAGATGGGAATTCCAGACCACCTAACCTGCCTTTTGAGAAACCTGTATGCAGGTCAGGAAGCAACAGTTAGAACTGGACATGGAACAACAGACTGGTTCCAAAGAGAAAAAGGAGTACCTCAAGGCTGTATATTGTCACCCTGGTTATTTAACTTCTATGCAGAGTACATAATGAGAAACGCTGGGCTGGAAGAAGCACAAGCTGGAATCAAGATTGCCGGAAGAAATATCAATAACCTCAGATATGCAGATGACACCATCCTTATGGCAAAAAGTGAAGAAGAACTAAGCAGCCTCTTGATGAAACTGAAAGAGGAGAGTGAAAAAGTTGGCTTTAAGATCAACATTCAGAAAACTAACATCATGGCATCCAGTCCCATCACTTCATGGCAAATAGATGGGGAAAGAGTGACTGACTTTATTTTTTGGGCTGCAAAGTCACTCCAGATGGTGTTTGCAGCCATGAAATTAAAAGATGCTTACTCCTTGGAAGGAAATTTATGACCAACCTAGACAGCATATTAAAAAGCAGAGACATTACATTGTCAACAGAGGTTCATCTAGTCAAGGCTATGGTTTTTTCAGTAGTCATGTATGGATGTGAATGTTGGACTAGAAAGAATGCTGAGCACTGAAGAATTGATGCTTTTGAACTGTGGTGTTGGAGAAGTCTCTTGAGAGTCCCTTGGACTGCAAGGAGATCCAACCAGTTTATCCTAAAGGAGATCAGTCCTGACTGTTCATTGGAAGGACTGATGTTGAAGCTGAAACTCCAATACTTTGGCCAACTGATGCGAAGAGCTGACTCATTTGAAAAGACCCTGATGTTGGAAAAAAATTGAGCGCAGGAGGAGAAGGGGATGACAGAGGATGATATGGTTCGACGGCATCACTGACACAATGCACATCAGTTTTGGTGGACTCTGGAGTTGTCGCCAGACAGGGAGGCCTGTTGTGCTGTGGTTCATGGGTTCCCAAAGAGTCGGACACGACTGAGTGAGTGAATTGAGTCCATAACTTAATTGTTCTTGCAACCATTGTGATGAAACATGGCAGGAGGTAAGAGTTTCCTCAGCTTTCAGAGCTGTTGGACATTTGAGGTAGAGTTCATTTCCTTCTGTTCTCATTCCAGGCTTTTGTTGTGTGACAGAGAGGCAGGCTCTAGAGGCATCTACCTGGGCTCTCAACAGGACTCTCTAATCTGCCCTTGAGTCTGGCCAGGGAAAGAATCTTCTTTTGGCTTTCATGCCTTCTTCTGAGAAAAGAGCCAAGAAGCACCTACCTGTAGAGTTCTACAAGGAACAAAAGCCACTGCCAACTACACTGCAGGGATCCTGCTTGTGTAGGGCATGCAGGTGTAGCCTTATGTTATCAGTGGTGCTGCTGCTGCTAATCTTCTCCACACCTCACATTGCAAACTGTAGCAGTGATGTCTTATGATCCTTGCGGTCATGACAGGCTGTGGGGCCTCTGGCTATAGTGAGTTCCTTAAAGGCACCATAGCTTTCTCGTTTGCTTTGCTGTGCATTGCTCAGTCATGTCCAACTCTTTGAGCTGTATCCTGCCAGGCACCTCTGTTTCCATGGGGATTCTCTAGGTAAGAATAATGGAGTGGGTTCCCATGCCCTCCTTCAGAGGGTCTTCCCAATCCACGGATGGAACCCAGGTCTCCTGAATGTCAGGCAGATTCTTTACCATCTGAGCCACTAGGGAAGCCCATGGAGTGGGTAGCCTATCCTTTATCCAGGGGATCTTTCTGGACTAGGAATCGGGCCAGGGTCTCCTGCATTGCAGGTAGATTCGGTATCAACTGAGCTACCAGGGAAGCCCAGCCTTCCCATAGCACATACTAAATCTAATGAGCAAACAAACAATGGGACTTAACTCTTGTTGTTATGTTTATTTCCTCATATAAAGCACATACTGATTGAGACTATAAGGGCAAAAGTATATGACTTCATGATTGTTGCCATGTAATAATTCACAAAGAAGGGGACAGATTTCAGCTAGATAGAAATAGAGATACAGGAGTGAGACTGGCTGGTTTGGGGAATCCTGGGGAGAGGATTCTTGTCCTTTCTCTGGAGTCTTCAAGTAGAAGATGATTCCTAATAAAGACAAGTGAGGATCCGGGGAAGGTAGCCCAGGACTGATGGAGACAGCAAAGGCTCTGAGGAGAAGACTGAGGATTCTCAGTCACCCAGCTGGATGGTCAGCCAGACAGGAGTGATAAATAGGGCCCTCTGGCTGTCAGTCACCTGCTCAAGACAGGCCCATTTGTCTTTATTGGGGATGTTCTAGTTCAGCAGACACAAGCAGAAGCAGGTCTGGGTAGCTGGGCACAATTTCTCAGGTCACAGTACATGTGTCAGCACCCCACACTCCAATGGAAGACAGTCTACCATTTCAGCTGTCTGCTTCCAGTCATCAAACCTTCACTATGGGCCCTAATATTTCTACTCAATTTTTATTACTATCTGTCTGAGTATCAGGTGACCTGAGTCCTGGTCCTGCTTCTGACTCCAACTGACCTTGCGAACTTTGACAAATGACCGACCAGCTCACATTTATTAGAATCAAGTTACTGTCCTTAAAATCTTCCAAGGTATGTTTGTGTCTCTTATTGGAAAAACAGAATAAATAGCTTCCAGGAGACCATACAAAAAGTCAATATTCAGAGTTTAGAATTTATGAAGTTTCAGCTCACGTTTTCATGTCTAATCTCTTAACTTTGGTTCCTCACCAAAAATTGCATGGGAAACACTGAGGAGTGAGTGTCTAACTGGAGAACCATGGATTCCTTCTAGGTTGAAGCTCACATTACTGAAGAGGAATGCAGAAAAACCCTGGCCACTTTGCTGTGCTAAAGGGTTTGCTGGGATTCTCTGAGTTCTTTTGTTCCTAAATGCAGGCCATGATCATATTGTGTTCCTGAGGATAGCTACAGAAATTTAGACTTGATGATAGGTGGAGTGAAAACAGCCTAGCTGAGGGTCAGAAAACTTTAGCTCTATTTTTAGCTGGGCTGCTAATGCCTCGTTCTATTTTGTGCTACATGCTTGGTCTTCTTGGTTGTCCTTTTCTTTGATTGTAAGGTGAGGGCTGGACTCCACGATCCTGGCTCCACGTTCTGTCTTATGCATGTGTTGTTACTCTGCTGTATCAGTCAAAATCTAGGAAGGAAAGAAGAAACAGAGCACGCAAGGTATTTCAAATGGAGGGGATTTATCATGGGAACCTGATTACATGGGTATGGGAAATTTGAAAGCAAGAAAATGGTGTGATGAGGCACTCTTTTATGTACTAAACCTTTCTATACAAATTTTAGAATAAGCTAATCCATGTGTTCAAAAGTCCTTGATGGAATTTTTAATAGGAATTACATAACTTACATATTATTTTGTGGAGAACTGATACATCCACTGTGTTGAATCTTCCCACCTATGAATGCTATATATTGCCTTATTTGTTTAAGGGTTCTTTGATTCCTTTCATAAGCACTGCATAATTTTCAGCATTCAGACACTATGCATATTTTGTTAGATATATACTTAAGTACTTTATTTTCTTTGGAGTTATTATAAATAATATTGCTTAAGATTTTATTTGTGAAATCTTGTGTTAGTATACAAGAATGTGATTGATTTTTTCAGAACATTTGAACTTACTTCTCTTTTATTTTTTAATTTTTATTTTTAATTTCAGGATAGTTGCTTCACAAAGTTGTGTTGGTTTCTGCCATACAACAATGCAAATCAGCCATCAGTTCAGTTCAGTTCAGTCGCTCAGTCATGTCTGACTCTTTGCGACCCCATGAATCGCAGCACGCCAGGCCTCCCTGTCCATCACCATCTCCCGGAGTTCACTCAGACTCACGTCCATCGAGTCCGTGATGCCATCCAGCCATCTCATCCTGGGTCGTCCCCTTCTCCTCCTGCCCCCAATGTCTCCCAGCATCAGAGTCTTTTCCAATGAGTCAACTCTTCTCATGAGGTGGCCAAAGTACTGGAGCTTCAGCTTTAGCAGCATTCCTTCCAAAGATATATATATATCCCCTTTCTCTTGAGCCTCCCTCTCACACCCACCACACATCCCATCCATCTAGGTCCACAGAGAGCATGAGGCCATGCTCCCTGCATTATATAACAACTTCTCACTAGCTATCTATTTTGCTCAGGTAATATATATATGTCAATTCTACTTTCTCTATTCATCCTATCATCTCATCCCCCTCACTGTGTTCCACAAGTCCATTCTGTACATCTGGGTCTCCATTCCTGCCCTGCTTAATGGTACATCAGTACCATTTTTCTAGATTCCATATATATGTGTTAATATAAAATGTTTGTTTCTCTCTTTATGATTATTTCACTTTATATAGCAGGCTCTAGGTTCATGCACCTCACTACAACTGACTCACATTCATTCCTTTCTTTGGCTGAGTAATATTCCATTGCATATATGTACCACAATTACTATATCCATTCATCTATCAGTGGATAGATGGACATGGACATCTAGGATGCTTCATCAATGGACATCTAGGTTGTTTTCATATCCTGGCTATTGTAAATAGTGCTGATATGAATACTGGGGTACTTGTGTCTTTTTGAATTATGCCTTTCTCTGGTTGTATGTCCAGTAATAGGATTACTGGGTCATATGGTGGATTTATTTCTAATTTTAAAAAGAATATCCATTCTGTTCTCCATAGTGGCTGTACAATTTACATTCCCACCAAAAATGCAAGAGGATTCTTTTTTCTCCATATACTCTCCAGCATTTATTGTTTGCTGATTTTTTGATGACGGCTATTCTGACCAGTATGAGGTGATATATTGAGAAAGAAAAACAGAGCTGGAGGAATCAACCTTCCTGACTTCATACTATAATACAAAATTATAGTAATCAAGACAGTGTGATACTGGCCCCCAAACAGAAATATAGACCAATGGAATGAGACAGAAAGCCCAGAAATAAAACCCATGCATCTATAGGCACCTTATCCTTAATAAAGGAGGCAAGAATATACAGTGGAGAAAAGACAGCTTCTTCAATAAGTGGTACTTGGAAGACTGGAGAGTCATGTGTAAAAGGATAAAATTAGAACACTTCCTAACACCATACACAAAAATAAACTCAAAATGGATTAAAGATCTAAAAGTAAGATGAGAAACTATAAACTCTTAGAGGAAGTCATGGACAAAATATTCTTTGACATAAATCACGTAAGATCCTCTTTGACCCAATTTGGAAAGTCATGGAAATAAAAACAAAAATAAACAAATAGGATCTAATTAAACTTAAAAGCTTTTGCACAGCAAAGGAAAGTATAAACAATATGAAAAGATAATCCTCAAAATGGGAGAAAATAATTGCAAACAAAGCAACGATGAAGGATTAATCTCCAAAATATGTGAACAGCTCACTATCAGAAAAGCGAACAACCCAAAGAATGGACAGAAGACCAAAATAGATATTTATCCAAAGGAGACACACAAATGGCCAACAAACACATGAAAAGATGCTCAACATTGCTCATTGCTGGAAAAATGTGATTGATTTTTGAGTGTTGATTTGTATCTTGCAACTTTTCTGAAATATTTTTTGGATTATCACTTTTTAAGGATTTCTTGGGATAGATAATCATGTCATCTGCAAATAGAGATAATTTTATTTCTTTCTCCCCAATCTGTGTGTCTTTTGTTGCTTTTTCTCATTTCATGACAATGACTAGAAATTCCTCTAGAAATTTCAGGCCTGATGAGAGAACATCCTTGCTTTGTAAAAGATCCTAAGGGAAAATGATTTAACTTTTCGCTACTAGGTATGAGGTAAGCTATAGAATCAGTTGTGAATGTTCTTTATCCCTTGAGGTAATTTCCCTCTATTAATAATTTACTTAGAGGTTTTTTTTTTTAATAAATAGGTGTTGAATTTTGTCAAATACCTTTTCTGTCTTAATTGATATATGACTTTTCTTTTTGTGTTTGTTGATAAGTGGAATATATTAATTTTTGAATATGGAACAAGTGAACTATTCTTAAAATGAATACCACATTGTCATATTTTATAATTCTAATGCATTGATAAATTGTTTTCTAATACTGCATTAAGAATTTTGGGTATGAGTTTTGGGGGAATATTGGTCTATGGTATCTTTTTTTCTTGGTACTGTTTTTGCCTGGTTTCTGTATCAGGGCGTTACTATCATAAAATGAGTTAGGAAATCTTTCCTCCTCTTTAATTTTTAGAAGAAACTATTAAATTATATTAACTGTTTAATTATTAGGCAGAATTCAATACAACCATCTGGACCTGGGGATTGCTCTTTTCTGGAGATTTTAATTAAAAACTCAATTGCAAAATCAATGTTTACATGATTATTTAGAAAATCTATTTCACCCTGGTTGAATTTTAATTTGTGGTTTTCAAGGAAGTGGATCATTTCTTCTATGCTGTAAAATAGTGAGCATGAAATTGCTCAGAGTATTTCCTTTTTTATTACCCATTATTGACTGTATGGTTTGTAGTGTTAATGCATTTTATTCTACCTGTAGGGTAGCTTTCTTATTGTTTGATATTGTCCCTATTTTTAGTCTATCTACAGGCTTATGAAATGTATTATTTTTAAAAAAATAAACAGCATTTTGTTTCATTGATACTGTATTGTGTTTCTTTTTCCTTTTTTTTTTCTTTTGGTGAAATAAGTTAACATAGGAAGCTTGAGATTATTTTCCTTTGAAAGCCTTATTCAGAAGTTATAGAATTGGCCCTTAAGTTCCAGAAGGACTCCAATTATTTTCAGATATGATAAAAGTTGCTTCCTATGCCCAAATTTTACAAACAATGTGGTTTTGTTGAACATGTGCTTTCCTTTTGGAAGTCTGAAATTTGGGAGTGTGCTGAGCAGAGGGTGTTTATGTAGTCAAGATCCCATTGAAAACCTGGGCCAGTAGGTCTCTAATGAGCTTCTATGGCTGGCAAAATATCACACACTTTGTCACATCTCACTGTTGGGGGAATTAAATTCAATCTGTATGATTCCACTGGGAGAGGAGACCTGGAAGCTTGTGTCTGCCCTTTCCTGAACTTCACCACTGCACTTTTCACCTCGGTTGATGTTTCACTCTAAGAAATCTTAGAAATCTTAGCTGTGAATACAAGACTATTTTGAATATTCCAGTAAATCATTAAGACTAGGGATGATTTGGGACCTCTTAACATATTTTACTATTTGTATTTTCACTGATTTCTGCTATCATTTTTAAACATTTGTTTTATGCTTATTTTTCATTTTTTCCCCCTGTACTAGTTTCTTGAGATAGGAATTTGAATTATTCATCTGAGACCTTTACTCCTTTGTAACATAAGCATTACATGTATGTAAGTGTCACAAATTTTTGTCATCATTGCTTTAGCTGGACCTCAGTATTATATGTTTTGTTTTAGCTTTCATTCAGCCTATGTATATTTTTATTTCCTTTGAGACTTCCTGATTGACACATGTGTCATTTAGAAGTATGTTGCTTAATTTCCACGTTTAGAGTTTTTCCTTTATTATTCTGTTACTTTAATTTTTTTTAACCGAAGTATAGTTGTTTTACAATGTTGTGTTGGTTTCTGGTGTACAGCAAAGTGATTATATATATGTGTATATAGATATGTGTGTGTGTGTGTATTCTTTTCCATTATGGTTTATTACATAATATTGAACATATTCCCCTGTGCTATACAGTAGGGTGTCTTTATTTATCTACTTTATATATAGTAGTTTGCATCTGTTAATCCAAAACTCCTAATTTATCCCTCTCCCACCCCTTTTCCCTTCTGGTAACCATAAGTTTGTTTTTTTATGTTTGTGAGTCTGTTTCTGTTTTGTAAATAAGTTCATTTGTATCACATTTTAGATTCTGCATATAAGCGATATCATATGGTATTTGTTTTTTTCTTTCTGGTTTATTTCACTTAGTATGATTATCTCTAGATCCATCCATGTTGCTACAAATGGCATTGTTTTATTCTTCCTTATGACTGAGTAATATTCCATTGTATATGTGTACCACATCTTCTTTATCCATTTATCTGTTAATGGACAACAGATTGTTTCCATGTCTTGGCTATTGTAGATAGTGCCATTATTGAATTTTTAAGTATAATCCCATTGAGGTCAGAACAATTTATATATTATTTTAAACTTGTTGCTATTTGTTTTATGGCTCAATTCATGATCTTTTTTCTTTGTGAAAATTCTATAAGCACTTGGAGAAATGTATATTCTGCTTTTCAGGGATGTAGTACTCTATATGTCAGTTGTATCCCTTTCTTTGTGTTATTCATATCTGCCATATCTTTGATGATTGCTCTCTAGTAATTCTACCAGTTGTTGAAAATTATTAATGTCTCTAGTTTTTAAAATTAAAAAGTTCTGATTTCACTGGCCATGACACATGACTTGTGGGATCTTTGTTCCAAAACCAGAGACTGAACATGAGCTCTTGGTGGAGAAGTTGCAGAGTGCTAACCACCAGACTACTAGGGAATTCCCTAAAGTCTAGCAATGTATTTGCTTATTTCTCCTTTTACTTCTATCCAGTAATATATTTTATGCTTTACAATTTGCTCAGATTTAGGATTGTTGTGTGTTTCTGGTGGACTGACCTTTTTACCATTATATAGGTTTCATTTTGTCCCTAGTGAATTTCATTTTCATTAATATAGCCATTCTTGCTCTGTTTTATTTTAATTAATTTTTACATGATATATTGTTTCCTATTCTTTTAATTTCAACCTACCTATGTCATTGATTTTAAGTGAGTCTTTTGTAAGAGGCATATAGTTGAGTCATGTTTATCATTCATTCTGCAGATCTTTGTACTTTGATTGGTATGAATACACCTAAGTAGGTCATTTACATTTAAACTAATTATTAAGATGCTTACACCTATAATTTTATTATTTGTGTTTTTATTTGTTTCTTATGTTCTCGCTACTGTTTCTCTTTTCTTTCTTTTTTTTTTAAATGCCTAAAGATTTCATTTTCAGCTTTAGAACTATATGAAAAAATATACAGCTTGTATTACGTGG
>SJYQ01001091.1:957396-976493 GCA_006410935.1 Redunca redunca | reverse complement strand
GCTTTTTTTTCTTTTAATATAAATTTATTTCTTTTAATTGGAGGCTAATTACTTTACGATATTGTATTGGTTTTGCCATACACTGACATGACTCTGCCACAGGTGTACATGTGTTCCCCATCTTGAACCCCCCTCCCACCTCCCTCCCCATCTCACCCTCTGGGTCATCCCAGTGCAACAGCTCGGAGCACCCTGTCTCATGCATTGAACCTGGACTGGCGATTTGTTTCACATATGATAATATACATGTTTCAATGCCATTCTCCCAAATCATCCCACCCTTGCCCTCTCCCACAGAGTCCAAAGGCTGTTCTGTATATCTGTGTCTCTTGCTGTCTCGCATACAGGGTTATCATTACCATCTTTCTAAATTCCATATATGTGCATTAGTGTATTGTATTGGTGTTTCTGGCTTACTTCACTCTGTATAATAGGCTCCAGTTTCATCCACCTTAATTAGAACTGATTCAAATGTATTCTTTTTAATGGCTGAATAATATTCCATTGTGTATATGTCTTCCTGCTGGCTATTTGAAAATACATTTGATTTATTTATATTCTTGAGATATATCTTTGCACAATTTTCTTAATGTTTGAGTATTATAATATGCAAACTTCCCAGGTCATACAGTGGTAAAGAATCTGCCTGCCAATGAAGGCGATGCAAGAGATGCAGGTTCAATCCCTCAGTCAGAAAGGTGCCCTGGAGTATGAAATAGCAACTCACTCAAGTATTCTTGCCTGGAAAATTCCATGGACAGAGGAGCTTGGTGGCTTCAGTCCATGAGATCATGAGGAGTCGAATGTGACTGAGCAACTGAGCGTGCACACACATACACACACACACAGAATTTACACATGTGACATACAATAGACTATGGTATCAACACTTTACTACATCAAGGGAAGTCTGGAAACCTCACTTTCCTTTAGATCTGTTTTCCTTCCTCACTTAAATATCATATCTGTGATGTCAGATGGTGTTATAATTTTTGTTTCAATTATTAAATATGAGTTATAAAACTTAAAAGCAAAAAAGTAATATATTATTTCTGTTCTTTCCATTGACCCTTCTTCCTTTCTGATGTTCCAAAATCCCTTCTTTCATAATTTTCTGTTTGAAAAAACTTCTTTTAGCTATTTTAAAAAAGATACATCTACTATTGGCAAATTCTTTGTTTTCTTTCATCTGAAAATATTTTTATTTCTCTTTCAATCCTGAAGGATGATTTCACCAGCTATAGAATTTGTGGTTGAAAGTTCTTTCCTGGTAGCATTTGAAAAACAGTGTGTGATCTCTTCACAGCCTCCATAATTTCAGATGAGAAATCTGTTGTCATTCAAATTGGTGTGTTCCCATATGTAATGCACCATTTCTCTGTGACTTCTTTCAAGATATTTCCTTTGTCTTTAGGTTAAATTGTGATATGTCTTAGCAAGGATTTCTTTGCTTATATCCTGTTTGGGGTTTAATCAGTTTGTTGAACCTCTAGGTTTGCATGTTACACCAAATTTGGCATGCTGTTACCCATTACATTATTTCTTCAAATATTTTTTCAAGCCTTTCTCCTTTTTCCTTCTGGGACTCTGACAATAAAGTATTGGACATTTTGTTGTTTTTCCAAAGGTCTCTGAGGCCCCCTCTTTTTTTTAAGTCTAGGCTTTCACAGTTCTTCAGATTGGGTGAATTCCATTGATCTGTCTCTAAGTTTGCTGACTTTACCTCCATCATCTCTATTCTATTATTGAACCCATTAATTTATGCTATTGAGCTTTTCAGTACAATAATCTCCATTTGGTCCCTTTTAATAACACCTATTTTTCCTATTTTTTTATTTTTCCAAGAGAATTCATAACCAAAGGCTGAGATATTTTTATTATGATTTCTTTAAAATCCTTGGCAGGTAATTCTCACATTTGATATATTTTTAGTATCAGTGTAAGTTATTTTTCTCAAACAAGTTGTGATTGCCCTGGGTTTTGGTGCATGCATGTGTGCTCAATTGCTTCAGTTCAGTTTTGTCCCAACTCTTTGTGATCCCATGGACTGTAGCCAGCCAGGCTCCTTGGTATGTTTTTCCAGCAAGAACACTGGAGTGGGTTGCCATGACCTCCTCCTGATCTTCCCAACCAAGGGACAAAACTTGCAATGCATCTCCTGCATTGCAGGTGGATTCCTTATCGCTGAGCCACTGTGAAAGCCTGGGGTGTATACAGGTGATTTTTATTGTATCTTGGACCTTTTGTCTATTTTCAGGAGTGTGTCAGGTATTATTTAAATTTTATGCTATTATCAAGTAGTCAACTGTTCATGTTTAGTATGTAGGTTGTAATTTTAATTTCAGTTCAATTTTCTAAGCTGTTGTAGAATTACTTTTGCCTGATGGGTTCAACAGTTAGAACTAGACATGGAAAAATGGACTGGTTCAAAATCTGGGAAGGAAAGAAGCACATCATGGCTGCATATTGTCACCCTACTTATTTAACTATATGCAAAGTGCATCATGCAAAATGTCAGGCTGGATGAATCACAGGCTGGAATCAAGATTGCCAGGAGAAATATCAATAACTTTAGATATCCAGATGACACCACCCTGATGACAGAAAGCAAAGAGGAACTACAGAGCTTCTTGATGAAAGTGTAAGAGGAGAGTGGAAAAGCTGGCTTAAAACTAATATTGAAAAAATAGGTCATGTTATCCAGTCTCATCACTTCATGGCAAGTAGATGGGGAAACAGTGGAAAGAGTGACAGACTTTATTTTCTTGAGCTCCAAAATCATTGTAGATGGTGACTGCAGCCATGAATTAAAAGATGTTTGATCCTTGGAAGAAAAGTTATGACCAACCTAGATAGCATATTAAAAAGCAGGAACATTACTTTGCCAACAAAGGTCCATTTGGTCAAAGCTTTGGTTTTTCCAGTAATCATGTATGGATGTGAGATATGGACCATAAAGGAAGCTGAGCACTGAAGAACTGATGCTTTTGAACTGTAGTGTTGGAGAAGACTCTTGAGAGTCCCTTGGACAGCAAGGAGATCCAGCTAGTCAACCCTAAAGGAAATCAGTCCTGAATATTCATTGGAAGGACTGATGCTGAAGATGAAACTCCAGTACTTTGGCCACCTGATGTGAAGATGTGACTCATTGGAAAAGACCCTGATGCTGGGAAAGATTGAAGGCAGGGGGTGAGGGGATAACAGAGGATGAAATGGTTGTATAGCATCACCAACTCGTTGGACATGAGTTTGAATAAGCTCTGGGAGATGGTGATGGACAGGGAGGCCTGGCATGCTGCAGTCCATGAGGTTGCAGAGTCAGACATGACTGAGTGACTGAACTGAACTGATGGGTTCATGTGTTGTTGCAGCATCTTCTATGGCTTCATGTTGGTTTTTCTTGAAGGATGGAGTAATCTTTACAGGTTAGACTCCCAGTCAGTGAGTGGGATTGTAGGATCCTTCTACCAGTGCCCTTCATGATCCTTGCCTCTGGGTGGTGGGAGGAGTCTTGGGTCCCAGGGAGAAAAGAGATTTCCAAGATTGGGGCACCTGTTGTAGCTCTTTTGTTGGCTCTGCCGAGTTATCTACCTCAGTATCTCTGAGTGGAAAGGGGGATCTCAGGCCTAATGGGAAAAATGAGTGCATCTGGTGGCCCTTTACTTCTGATGGATGTCCCACATGATCCCCCTTACTAGAGAGCTGACTTACCTTATGTTGTGGGCATGACTCCTATTTGACCATGGTGAGGAATGAGACTATCTGGGCTGCCCTCTGTTGCTAGGCTATAGATCTGGGGTGCCTTCATCCTTTGGGTGGGAGGTTGTAAAACACTCTGATGCTGTTATTTCATCTCCAAGGTCTCAAACTAGCTTGTCTTCCTTCTCTACCTTCAGAGTTATGCTTTGTCATGCATCATTTCCATGGCTTATAGTTGTGATTAGTGGGAAGAGGCAGGGACAAATAAATCTATGAATAATCCTGTGTAGTATATGCCAGTGAAAATTAAGATGACAAATTTTGGGGGTGACTGACATTAAATCTCTACCTTTAGCCTCCATTGTTTCCTTCTCGGACATGTGATGTGTCAGTGTGATGCCTGGCTCACTGGCAGCTGCCCTTAGTAGTCATGAGGGGAAATATAACCAACCCAGATGACGAGGAATAAGAAAATTGAAAAAGCCTGAATTTTTTATTTTGAATTGCTGAGTTAACCCAGGACTCTTCTTAAACAATAATTACTTTCAACATTTAATTCATTTTCAGTAGGGTTTCTTGCTAGCAAAAGCATCCTAAATAATACTGACTCATAACTATGGTCCACCTACCCCTGTGCTCCTGCTTCCAGCACTGTAATCCATCTGATAAAGCTGCTCACCAGACATGTGCTCAACCTGTTTCCTTCTCATCTCACCAGAACAGCTCTTGGCTACCTACAACATGGGATGAGTTACAACAAAGTGATTTCACAAGCCACATTATTTTGTTTAGAAAATTTTCAGTGATTCGCAAGCCATAAGTTTAAGAGTCTGGGAAGCCTGGAGACCATCTCCTCCCACACTATTGTTTTACTTATGAGGATCCAGGATCCTTAGCAAGGACATGATCAGTCCAAAGGCAATCAGCAACACCAAGATAAGATGGGAACCCAGACCTCATCTATTCCAGGTAAATGTTCTTCCTGCTGTACCTCTTGTCCTCTGAGGCATGGCCATCTGACCAGCACAAGCACACTGAAGTTTGCAACTGCAATGGAAGTCTTTTTTTTTTTTTTGTTCCATTTTGCTTTAAATAAAAGTAGCAGCTGAGGGGCTCCCTTCTATACTTTATCCTGGGATTCTGAAAAATGTCAGATGGAAAGAAAGGAAATGATTATCCTGAATTTTACTGCCAATTACTTTTCCAGGAAACCAGTCCTGGGGAAGAATCAGTTCTTGTCACTATCTCAGATTTCTGTTAGCTAGAGGCTCTTCATCAACAAGAACTTTTTGCCAGGCAGAGGCAGCAAGGCCAGTGTGTGAGCTGTTAGTGGAAATGGGACACCTTCACTTCCCTGACTGAACACTGACTGGGGAGTGAATGATTCTTTCTTGAGGAGACTTCTCTTCCAGACCATAAAATCTCTAGGAGGCTAATTTGGTTTCCACAGTGCTGCTGAGGAAGCAAGCCTGGCCTGTGGAGGGGCTTATGTTGCTGAAGCTAGACCAGCAGCTCTTAGCTGTGCCTTCTCATACAAACCAGGAGGCAATTACACTGCTGAAATGTAGGGATTCGATATGAGGTGTGTGTTCCAGGGTCAGAGCAGTACTTGGTGCTGAGAGAGACTGCCCTGAAGAATGGAACCAAAGGTCATCTGGCCATTAAATCCTCAACCTAGCTGAACATCAGGATAATCTGGTGGGCTTTTAAAATGCAGATTTCCAGGCCCCATTCCAGATCTGAAGAATCAGAGTCTCTGTTTTAAGCTCCAAGATGACCATCTGGTATCCACTTACCTAGGGCAAGTCCCCTTTTAGTAAAATAATACTGTCAATAGCTTGCTTGAGAGAACTGGCCAACTTCCCCTGGAGTACTGTTCTAATCTGGGAGCTCTCAGCTGCAAAGGACCCTGGTCTGCCTTGAGGTGATGCACTGAGGGGTCCAGACCACATGTACTGGGTTTACACCAGAAATGGGTCTTCCGAGGATTCACATCCTCCAGCATTACTTGGTGAGTATGTTCTAGTGTCATCCTCTTTATAGCTGCAGGATTGAGACACAGATAGGTAAAGCCACACACTTAGATAACTCAGGAAAGGGTGGGATCTGGGGTCTGAACCCTGGTGATATTACTCCCAGGGACATTCCTCCCTAACTATGTGGCAAGGCTGCCCTCAGAAGGTGTTGAGGCCCTTCTAGCTGATTCTCATAGCCTCAAGCTCTAAGAGCCATGGCTTCTCTTCTACTCATCACTCTGGAGAAGGAAGGGTACTATGGTGGTGTATGAGTTGAAACTGGTGCCAGCTGCCTGGCTTACCTATGTGCAGCCTGTTTGCCTAGAGGATGCCCAGTGCCCCGTGATTGTAGTATCAGTGACTCTCATTGACCAAAGTGTGGCCTCCTTGTGCTTGGCTGGTGTTATTGGGTCAGTGAATTCTTCAGAAGGCAAACCTGAGGGGCTGTGTAAGGCGGGGGCTGGGAGCTGAGGCTGGTGTATTCCTGTGGTTAAGCACACAAGGATGGGGTGAGGCAAGTGTGTCTTGGCTGTAGGTGAGGCTGCAGACAACTGCCACTGCATGCTGACTTTCAATGCAGGGCCACTCAGCCACATGGCTAGGGTGTTAGCACCAAAAGAAGTTCTGGAGCATGAAGATGGGTGGAACTCCTCCTAGGGCCTTAGCAGTATATATGCTCTAATATAGGCAGGAGCATAGAGGAATTGCAGCAACAATGGTAACCTATTCTGGAGGGAGTGCAGGTTTGTATGAAGTCAGCAAGGTAGGCCTGATGCTGCCAAATAGAGGGTTACAGAGAGATGTGACTCCAGGTTGGGGCATGGACTGTGGCCTCAGAGAAGAAAAGACTGAGGTCCAGGAACAGTCAGGTCTCAGTCCACCTTGCACCCAGGTTCCAGCACGATTAGGAAGGAAAACTTCCTTCTCCCCATTCTACTCCCTCCATCGGTCCCTGTCTCCGCACTTCTCCCCTACTCCCACTTCTCCTCCATTTCTCCCTCTCTTCCTCTTCCTTACATCCTACCTCTTAACCCTCATCCCCTCCTCCTTTTTCTTTCCCTTTTCCCCCTACTTTATTTCCTCTCTCCTTCCCCCAGCCATTTCTGGAAATGTTCTGCACATCTTGGTGGCACCCTGAAAGAGCCCTCCTCTGAGGATGAAAGATGTTGACAACTGTAAGCAAACATGCAATACAATGCCCACCAGCAGGTAGCTAGAAGTGTCAAGAGGGGAGGAGGCCCTAGTCTGGTCAGTTAAGCCCCATGGAAGTTGTGAGTCTGGGCTGGGATGGAAGAATAAACCAAGGCATCCTGGACGCCAGATAGTAAGATGGTGAGTGAGCATATTCTGGGCAGGAAGGGGATGGTGGTCACAGGTAAAAGTGGGAGAAAGTGGGGGTCATAAGTGAAATCTTGGCTTGTGACCATGAGCTCCACCTTGGGCATGTGGGATGTGTGTGAATGAAACCTGAGAAAGACTGCCACCAGACATGAGGATTTGCAGAGCGTTTGATCAATGATGGAGACCATCAGGATCTGCGACTCAAAGGACAGGTGGTCTGTGACACAAGGAAAGAAGTGGAGAAAGAGAAAAGGACCCAGATGAAGTGACAGAAAAGAAGTTTGGTGTAAAAGATCCAGGACACAATGACATTGTCCTGGACTTGATGGAGACTCCATGAGGCCCAACTGAAGTGTCCTGCCCTGGCTCCACACCTCCCTGGGCATCAGCGAGGAAACCCATGCTCTCCTGACATCAGCCTTCTTGGAGTCAGCTCACCTGGCTTCCAACCATCCCTGATGACTTGGTTCTGAGAGAGTCAATTCCTAGACAGGTTGATAAGAAATAAGAAGTCCAGGGGTCCCCAAGGAGAGAGGGGTCTGAAATTCTCAAGGATGAGGAAAGGACAAACATTTTTTCCCCTCTGCATTCTTTAGGATTATATAACAATAATGTATCCTGCTTGAGGACAGTTTCTGGAAAAAAAACCTGACTAATCCTGTAATCTTAAAATGTAAATTATGGGAGTGGATCTAGTAACCTCCAGATATTCTTTTGATTCATTGTAATAACTAACTAAAAGGTATATAATTCCATTGCTAACACTAGCAATGGGGCACTCTTTCTGCCCCCTTCTGATGTCTATGTCAGAAGCTTTCTTTATCTCTTTAAACTTTAATGAAACTTTATTACACAAAAGTTCTGAGCAATCAAACCTCATCTCTGGCCCCAGATTGAATTCTTCTCCTCCAGAGGCCAAGAATCCCAGAGTCTTTTGTGGCTCAGCAACAACCTTTCATCTCCTTCCTATCACTCTGTCCACCAGCTGTCAGAGTTCCTGGGGCTTCTCACATCCATACAGGGGCCCTAACCTTGGGCTCTCAAACCCACATGCCCTTCATCACCCAAGGTGAAGCTCATGGTCATAAGTCTGGTTTTCTCTAATGACCCTCACTTTCTCCCCACTCTTACCTGTGACCACCACCTTCTCCATGCCCAGAACCCACTCATTCACCATCTTACTGCCTGGCTGCCAGGATTTCCTGGGCCTCTCAATCCCATGACTTCTTGCCTCAGTGACCCAGCTTCACCACACCACTATATCTATAGTGAAAATATATGACTTTAGTTATAAAGATGCTATGTTCTAAGGAATAATTTTTGGGGAAGTAGACTGCATAGAAAGTAAGACCAGATCAGATATACCTGTCTTTTGAGCAGGATGTGTTTTGCAGGAATTCTCACACATGAGTGAGAAGGTTGGACCATCCATCTGGTAAGATCAAGATAGGTGATGGAGAAGGTCAGAGGAACTGCCATGGATAAAGAGAGTAGGGTGGCCTGGGAGCATGTGGAAGAATTGGTGAGCCGAACTGAGACTTGAGTCATGAGTTTAAGTTTTCACGTTAGCCTGGCAGCATGGGTGGAGGTGAGTGGAACATGAGATAAACCCTGGAAATGATTTTGCAGGGAAGGTGCATTAGGACAGGGTTCCAAAGGGGCTGAGGGCACTGTCCATGCATGAGGCCCCATTAAATAGGGAAGGAAGTGAAGCCAGTATGATTACAGACTAGGGGAAAAGTACAAATACACTACTAGGCTCATACCCTGACTTTGTCTTTACCAATCACTGAACTTTTAATTTCAAAGTCCCTTATTTTCACCTCTGGGTCTCCCCTTCAAACGTTTTGCCACCTCAAGGAAACTAACAACCTTTTCCCTGCCCCTTACCCTCCTGACCTCTTCTCTTCCTTCCTTCTTTTCCAAGCCCTGGAGCAGAGGAGTGGGGAAGAGTGGAAGTATAAGTTTAAAGTCCATAATGCTCTCTTACCAAAATTTAGTGGCTTGTTTTTTCATTAAGCATCCATCTAGATGTTTTAAATTTTGTTATAGATTCCATTGTTCTGAGAAAGTCAACTCTGGCAGTCTTTGCCTGCTTAATCATAGTGGAGAGATGGAACTTTACAGTTCATTACTCCACAAACTTTTGTGACATCATTCATGACTAGTTTTCAACAAAGGTCTGAAAGCTCAAGGAAGGGAAGACAGCCTTTGCACAGAATGATGCTGAAGAGCAAGGCATTCAAAGGGCAGTAAATAAATACAACTCAAACCTGCTTATAGCTTATACAAAAGTAACTCAAAATGGATCATATAGGGAATTCCCAGGAAGTCCAGTGGTTAGGACTTTATGCTTTCACTGCAGTGGCCTGAGTCTAATCCCTGGTTGAGGAACTAAGATCCTACAAGCTGCATGACATGGCCAAAAAAACAAAAAAAGGATCATATATTTTAATGTAAAACTATAAAAATTTTATAAGAGAACATAAGAGAAAAGCTTTGGAATCCAAGACATGGAAAGAATTCTTAGATTTGACATTAAGAGCATAGTCCTTAAGAGAAAAAAGTGGTAAAACTGGGTCTCATTGAAATATAAAGCTTTTTTCTGAAAAAGATCCTGTTAAAGAGATGGAAAGATAAAGAGAAGATGAGAGAAAATATCTTCAAACTGCATGCTTGACAAAGGGCAATTATTTAGAAAAGATAAAGAACCTTTAAAGCTCATTGGTTAAAAAACAAATAACATGATTCAAAAATGGACAAAAGACATGAACACACAGTTTACCAAAGAAGGCACGCAGATGGAAGATAAGCATACGAAGGTATGCTCAACAGCATTAGCCTTTAAGAAGATGCTAATTAAAATTGATGATACACTATTGCTACATACCCATCAGAATGGCTAAAATAATAAAAAAAAAAATGTGACAGCACAGACATTGGTAAGGATGTGAAGAAATTGGGTCATTCATGTCTTGCTGGTGAAAATGAAAAATGGTAAACCTTCCTGGAAAATTATTTAGCAGTTCTTGTAATACTTAACATGCAGTTACCTCATGACCCAGGAACAGCACTTCTAGGCATTCATACTAGAGAAATGAAAGTTCATATTCACACAAAAACCCATTCATGAATTTTCATAGTAATTGTTTTCATAATAGCTAAAAATTGGAAACAATCTGTATATCCTTAAATGAATGAATAGTTAAACTGGTACTTATATACCATAGATGCTACTAAGAAATATAAAGGAACAAATTCTTGATACATGCAACAAATTGGATGAATCTCAAAGGAATTATACTGAGTGACAACTGAGCTGCATCCAGGTGTGAGGTCTTCCCTGACTAGTCTGGTTCACTCTCTTTATCATCCATGGGTATTACACCCAATTAACTGTTTGCTCTTCTTTGTCTAGTGCCTGCTTCCTAGAGAACCCCAGCTGAACTAATAACTTCCAGTTGCTTCAAGGATGTGCTTTGTAGGCAAGTCATAAAATATCTAGAATACTATAGCTTCATCCCCCAACTTCTCCTGCTTCTAAGCACCCTTTCCTTTTCTGCCACCAGAAACTTCTCTGGTGTGAACCTTCTGTTGGAACATAGAATTTAAGCTTCTTCTACTCAGGGTCCTTATATTTGCCATTTCCTTCTCCTGGGAACCTCTGCTTCTCTCCCAAGTAAACCTAGTTTTCATATTATCTCAAATGTTACTCCTCAGAGACCTCTTTCCTTATCTTCAGACCTGATCGGGCTCTCTGCATTTTTTTTCCTACACTGGTCACTGCTTGTCTGTGTAATTGCTTGATGACGGTCTGACTTGCTCACTGCACTGAAAGCTAAGACATTGTCTTACTGTTTTATTTATTGATTGCTCCCTAATACTTATTCCAGTGCTGGCACATGGTTGGAACTTGGTGATATTCATAGAATGGATGGACATATTGAGCTAACTGGAAGAGGAGAGAGCTGTTTTCCTGACCTATATTTTCTTAGTTTCATGAATAACTGTGTAAATTCTTTCATTTAGAGAATTCAGTGCATTGATGTAAGACATTGATAACTTTGCATTTTGTGTAAATATCTTTGTTTTTACCTTTGGAAGATTTGCTTGTGCTGTAAAATGCTGTCTCTTCAGAAACACTTGAAGCACTTTTAATGTATTTCTTGGAGACCACTTACTGTAATATCTTAAGTCAGATGCTGATTTGCTAATCAAATGTTTCCCATTTTGCTCTAACCCCATAATGAAATGAAGAAGGAAAGAAGGCCACTCTAGTCATCTGAGTTCTCAACCTTAACAAGCAATCCTCATAAAATGCTCATTAAGTGATAAATCCAATGGACAATCTGTGAGTGGCTGACTTGCATTTTTTAAGTTAATGAGTATTTGTAGTTACCAATGCTGCAGGGGTCGTTGTGGATTTCCTGGTGTAATGTTTGACTGCTGGACCCATAAACCTCCCATCTCTGAGAGGGGTCATTGCTCAAGCTCCATGAAAATAAACCCGTGGCATCTACATGAAATACTTTATTCTTTGCGGCTCCTAGGAGCTAAATTGTGTGTATGCTAATTAAAAACAAAGAACAAATACTACATGAGCAAATTGTATTATTACTGTTTATGCAAAACAGTATCCAACATTCCAACAAACTCCAATTAACAACTGATGAATGCTAATTGAGTTCTTGGACTCCACCCTCATGCCCAGGATAGTCATGACCACAGCCCCATGACTTCTCAGGCCTGTCCATGGTCCAGCGCTGTGCTGGTGCTTGAATTCAGGCACTCCTCAATGTTTCCCTTTTGCTGGTAACTTTATTTGATAGATGATGAGACAGAGGCTCTGAAAAGCTGAAGAACTTGGTCATAATTATAGCACACTCCATGTTCTGGCACCCCAGTCCAAACCTCTTCCAGAAGATGAACTCAGCTATGTAATCATTCCTTTTTAGGGATTACCATGCCAGGCCCTTGGCCTTGCTGATTCCTCTGCCTGAAGCAACCTCTTCCAGCTTGTCTGTCACAGGAGCATCTGTCCTATGCCCTCAAGAGATCAGGAAAAGGCTGTCTCTGCTTGGAAGTACTTCTTCAGTCCCCAGAAAGCACACCTTAACTCTTTAACTGTAACAGGGTCTATTGTTGTTGGTTCCCCCTTTGAGCTGTGAGCTGTGAGCCCTAGCCTCTGGACCCTCTGGGCCAGTGTTGAGTGATTGCATAGAACTTTATGAGCTCTCACATCCTCTGAGCCTGGCCCTATTCACTTCCCTCCACCTGCCATTTCTATGACCACCCTGAGGATGTGGTTGCTTGACTGCTTCAACATTAGTGGAAAGAATAGCAATCACTGGGTTGGACTAAATTAGCAGTTTGCTTTTTTTCTGGTCAAAGAATCTGGTCTTCATAAACAGTATTGCAGAGACCCATCTAAGTCAGATTTCTGGAAATGGAGCTGCTCTGCTGGGTGGCCCAGACCCAATGCTTGGTCTCCCCTTGACCCTGTAGGGCCTCCCCAAATCAGCACCAAGTAATCCCAAGACTCGTTTGAGCAAAAAGGGGACATTCTAGTACCACATAATCCTTCAGTTTCCTTGACTCTATCATTCTAAGCATACAAGATCCTGGCTGTCACATGATTTCTGAATTTCTGAGATGTTTAAGGTCATCACCATTTAGTCTAGAAGAATTTGCTCCACCCTTTCAAGAAAAATGCAGAAATACATGCAGAGGAGGGCTCTGGACCATTAGGAAAGGATAACTGACATGCTCAAAGGTCATTGCCAAACAGAATTGGGGTTCCACCCAAGTCAGAAATTTTCTGGAGTTCATGTTTGGAACCAGGTATCAATGGAGGTAGAAAGTAAAAGGTTATAAAACTAAGAGGGGTAGGTATATGAAGAGGGTAGTTGATTGAATCCTCCTTCCTGGGAACCCTTCCTGGCAGAGTAGAGCAATTCTAGCTTCTTCCTGCTGGATAGTCAAGACACAAGAGCACCCTGAAATGAGTTTTGAAAGGATCGACCTTTTCTTCTCCCATCCCTCTCTTCATCCCTCATCCCCTCAGATTTAAAGTTTGTCAGAGCTTTCAAAGCATTCAGAAGAGAGTTGAAGCTGTGGACTCAAAACACCAGGAGGGAAGTGGGGGGTTGGGAATGTTTCATCAGTCTGTGGAGGCTGTTCTTACAAGGAAACACTTGTGTCCCATGTAAGGTCCATTCAGAAAGTTTTCCAGGCATCGTTTACACTAGGGAAGTAAAGATGCTTATTGCCCACAACAGAACAGAATTAAGTTCATTTCAATTTTTCAGACTGGTTTCTTATCAGGCCCTGGGGATATGCTAGTTTTAATTATGCTCCTAGGGATATGTCAGTTGTAGTCACGCATCTTTTCTTTCCAGTAGCTTCTTCAGCCTATCACCCACACCTGCCTGGAACTGCTACCAGAGCTCCAGGTGTGGCCAGTAGAGAATCCCAGACCAGGGAATTAATGGATCACTCCTGGCATCTTTGAAATCTTTCTCCTCTTTCCTCATTTCCATGAGAGAAAACCAAAGGTATTTGATCTTAAATATTTTTCTTTCTAGAGAAGAAAATGGGTCCACTTCTAGAAATTAAGTTTCTGGCTATCTAAAGTACAGAGAAGTCTGTAGCCTCTGGTTCACCTGAGATTTGCCTCCCAGGGGCTGCACTGACACAGATGAGCCATTGACCTCTGTGGTTGATCAAAGATGACTGCAACATCTGTGCTGCTTCTCCCATTGAGGGATGGTGTCTTCGTTTGAATCTGAGCTGGGTTCAAATGATTTGCATGATGTAGAGATTGCAGGAGAAGCTAGGTTTTGTGATTGTCAGTGATGTGTCTTCTGAAGCTCTACAGCTTCCTCCTGGGGCTTTTGAAGTGTTTATGAGCCTGAGTGACTGCCTAAGGAGACCAAATATCCTGAGACCATCATCTAGAGAGGCTGAATGTCAGCTGTCTGGCCTTAGTCTCATCTGAGTGCATCTAGCCCACAGCCATCCCCTCAAGGTTCAAGACACATGGGGAATGAAGCTGTCCTGGACCCTGCAGGCCAGCACACCCACCAGCTGAATACCACCTGTGACCTCCATGGCTGCCTGGTCATGGTGCACAACAATCACCAGCTAGTTCCTGCCTGAAATCCTGACCCTCGAATCACATGCCAAGTCACTAAGATTTGAGGTAATCTGTTACACAGCTGTAGATAACTAGATTCCTCAGCTGAATAAGGCAGTTAAAAATAATTTTTTTGAAGGGTTGTTTGGAGGATGGACAAAAATAAACCTTACCTTGTAAGCAGTGAATGAAAGTGATCAGCATTATTTTTGTTACTTAAATCAGTAATTATATTTCCTCCTTGCTGCTGCTGCTGCTAAGTCGCTTCAGTCGTGTCCGACTCTGTGCGACCCCATAGATGGCAGCCCACCAGGCTCCAGCATCCTTGGGATTCTCCAGGCAAGAACACTGGAGTGAGTTGCCATTTCCTTCTCCAATACATGAAAGTGAAAAGTGAAAGTGAAGTCCCTCAGTCGTGTCCGACCCTTCGCGACCCCATGGACTGCAGCCCACCCACCAGGCTCCTCCATCCATGGGATTTTCCAGGCAAGAGTACTGGAGTGGGGTGCCATCGCCTTCTCCGATTTCCTCCTTACACAACCATGATAACTATATCAAACAAGTCAGTGATTACATGAGCCTGGGATTGGGGATGGAAGGGGGTTATGGCAGTCACAGCATGTGAGCAAAGTAGCACAAGATGACCCATGACTATCCTTTCATTTCCAGGCCCTTATACCTTGAACTAAATTAGAATGTCTTCAGGCTATTCTTATGTCTCATCCCACCTTCATAAGGAAATGTGAATCTGCCTGTTCTGAGCCAGACACTGAGCATGGTCTGGGAATAAGAGCCTCTCCAATGATTTGGTTGGTCAGCTGGTTGGATTAGGATAAGAAGTTAATAGAAAAATTGCACAAAGTGATCACAAATGAGAAAAGGTCTTAGAGGAAAAAGTCAGTGCTCTAAGAGAGTGACATGGTAACTTGATTTATTGAAATGGGCCAGGGCATGGGAACCAAAGCAAAAGTTTTGGATCTTTTCCAAAGAGCAACAGGAAAGTCTTAAGGATGGAGGCAACATGATAAGATGTCAATTCAGGAAGTCACGGAAGGTCAGGAGGGCAGTGCAACTGCCTGCCCAGATTCTAGCTCCTACACGTCTCATAGGGAGTAGTGGGGCCTCTATTCTCCACCCACCAGAGCCTCTTTTAAAAGTCCTTTCTTTGTTTCCTTAGGCAACTTAAAGATGTGGAGAAAGTGCCCCTTCCCCCCAATAAGACACAAAGCTGCTTTTTAACAAATTTCTGACCTAACAGAACAGAAGATATTAAGAAGAGATGGTAAGAATAACAGAAGAATTATACAAAAAAGATCTTCACGATGGTGTGATCACCAACCTAGAGCCAGATATCCTGGAATGTGAAGTCAAGTGTGCCTTAGGAAACACCACTATGAACAAAGCTAGTGGAGGTGATGGAATTCCAACTGAGCTATTTCAAATACTAAAAGATGATGCTTTGAAAGTGCTGCACTCAATATGCCAGCAAATCTGGAAAACTCAGTAGTGGCCATAGGATCAGAGAAAGTGAGTTTTCATTCCATTCCCAAAGAAAGACAATGTCAAAGAATGTTCAAACAACCTCACAATTGCACTCATCTCACACATTAGTAAAGTAATGCTTAAAATTCTCCAAGCCAGGCTTCAGCATATGTGAACTGTGAACTTCCAGATGTTCAAACTGGTTTTAGAAAAGGCAGAGGAACCAGAGATTAAATTGCCAACATCTGTTGGATCACTGAAGAAGCAAAAGAGTTCAAGAAAAACATTTACTTCTGCTTTATTGACTATGCCAAAGCCTTTGACTGTATGGACCACAACAAACTCTGGAAAATTCTTAAAGAGATGGGAATACCCAACGACCTGACCTTCCTCTTGAGAAGTCTGTATGCAGGTCAGGAAGCAACAGTTAGAACTGGACATGGAACAACAGACTGGTTCCAAATCAAGAAAGGAGTACGTCAAGGCTATATATTGTCAACCTGCTTATTTAACTTATATGTAGAGTACATCATGAAAAATGTTGGGCTGGATGAAGCACCAGCTGGAATCAAAATTGCTGGGAGAAATATCAATAACCTCATATATGCAGATGACACCATACTTATGGCAGAAAGTGAAGAAGAACTAAAGAGCCTCTGGATGAAAGTAAAAGGGGAGAGTGAAAAAGTTGGCTTAAAGCTCAACATTCAGAAAACAAAGATCATGGAATCTTATCCCATCACTTCATGGCAAATAGATGGGGAAACAGTTGCTGACTTTACTTTTTGGGGCTCCAAAATCACTGCAGATGGTGACTGCAGCCATGAAATTGAAAGACACTTGCTCCTTGAAAGAAAAGTTATGGCCGAGCTAGATAGCATATTAAAAAGCAGAGACATTACTTTGTCAACAAAGTTCCATCTGGTCATAACTATGGTTTTTCCAGTAGTCATTTATGGATGTGAGAGTTGGACTATAAAGAAAGGTGAGCTCTGAAGAATTGATGCTTTTGAACTGTGGTGTTGGAGAAGACTCTTGAGAGTCCCTTGGACTGCAAGGAGATCCAACCAGGCCATCCTAAAGGAAATCAATCCTGAATATTCATTGGAAGAACTGATGTTGAAGCTGAAACTCCAATACTTTGGCCACTTGCGAAGAAGTGACTCATTAGAAAAGACCCTGACGTTGCGAAAGATTGAAGGCAGGAGAAGGGGATGACAGAGGATGAGTTGGTTGGATGGCATCACCGACTCAATGGACATGAGTTTGAGTAAACTCCAGGAGTTGGCGATGGACAGGGAAGCCAGTTGACCTGCAATCCATTGGGTCACAAAAGTCGGACACGACTAAGTGACTGAACTGAACTGAACTCCACTAGGAGGTTGTTGGGACCAGTGGTGGAGGAACAATATGAGTACGTCTTATCCTTCTGTATTCAAATATGCCCCGCACTCCCCTATGACTCCCATATCTGTCAGGATGAGCTCCTTGTGCACAGTGCTATTAGGTCTCTCATGCAAATAGGTGTCTGAATGACTCACTCAAGAGGGTCCTTGACATATTTTGGGCATATTCAAACCCACATCCTACTGAATATTTACTCGCAAAATCCTTTTGTGGATACTCCATAGCTCAGTTGTGTCTGACAATTTGTGACCCCATGGACTATAGCCATCTAGGACACTCTCTCCATGGAATCTTCCAGGAAAGAACACTGCAGTGGGTAGCCATTTTCTCCTCTCGATGATCTTCCAGACCCAGAGATAGATACTATGTCTCCTGCAGTGCAGGCAGATTCTTTACCACTAGTGCCAGCTGGGAAGTAGTACACTTAAAATAGGCACAGCTTAACAGAGTATAGACCTTTGTTGTTGTGGTTTTCTTATCATCTGTATAAAAAATCCTCGTTACAACAGCCTATTTTATATTGATAACAACCTCAGTCATATACAAAATCTTTTCCTTTATAACTAACTCTTTCACCTTGTCTTTAAAAGTTTATTTATTTTTTAACTGGAGGATAATTGCTTTACAGAATTTTGTTGTTTTCTCTCAAACCTCAACATGAATCAGCCATAGTTATACACATATCCCCTCCCTCCTTGAACCTCCCTTTCATCTCCCTCCTCATCCCACCCTGGTAGGTTGATACAGAGCCAGTGTTTGAGTTTCCTGATGCAGTAAATCCCCACTGGTTATCTATTTTACATATGGTAATATAGCTTTCCATGTTACTCTCTATATACATCTCATCCTCTCCTCCCCCTCCCCATGTCCATAAGTCTGTTCTCTATGTCTGTTTCTCCATTGCTACCCTTCAGATAAATTCTTCAGTAAAAGATTTCTAGATTCCATATATGCATTAGTATATATATATATATCTTTCTCTTTCTGACTTACTTCACTCTTTATAATAGGTTCTAGGTCCATCCACTTCATTAGAAGTGACTCAAATGTGTTCCTTTTTATTGCTGAGTAATATTCCATTGTGTATATGTGCCACAACTTTATCCATTCATCTATCAGTGGACATCTAGGTTGCTTCTATGTTCTAGCTATTGTAAGTAGTGATGCAATGAACAATGGGATACATGTGTCTTTTTCAATTTTGATTTCCCCAGGGTATATGCCAGTGGGATTGCTGGGTCACATGGTGTTTCTGTTCCTAGTTTTTAAGGAATCTCCAGACCGTCTTCCATAGTGGCTCTATCCATTTACATTCCCACCAACAGTGTAAGAGGGTTCCCTTTTCTCCACACCCTCTCCATCACTTATTGTTTGTAGACTTTTTGATGATGGCCATTTTGACCGGTATGAGGTGATATCTCATTGTAGTTTTGATTTGCATTTCTCTGGTAATGAGCAATGTTGAGCATCTTTTCATGCATTTGTTAGCCATCTGTATGTCTTCTTTGAAGAAATGTCTGTTTAGGTCTTTTCCCCACTTTTTGATTGTTTTTTTTTTTTTTTTGTTTTGTTTTTCTGGTGTTGAGTTGTATGAGCTGCTTGCATATTTTGGAAATTAATTCTTTGTCAGTTATTCCATTTGCTCTTATTTTCTCCCATTCTGAGGGTTGCCTTTTCACCTGACTTATAGTTTCCTTTGCTGTGCAAAAGCTTTTAAGTTTAATCAGGTCCCACTTGTTTACTTCTGTTTTTATTTCCATTATTCTAGGAGGTGGGTCATAGAGGATCTTGCTTTGATTTATGTCATCAAGTGTTCTGCCTATGTTTTCCTTTAAGATTTTTATAGTATCTGGCCTTACGTTTAGGACTTTAATCCATTTTGAGGTTATTGAAATATGGTTGAATGGCATCACTGACTCGATGCACATGAGTTTGAGCAAGCTCCGGGAGTTGGTGAAGGACAGGGAAGCCTGGCATGCTGCAGTCCATGGGGTCAAGAAGAGTCGGACATGACTGAG
>SJYQ01001091.1:857547-888804 GCA_006410935.1 Redunca redunca | reverse complement strand
TTCATGATCTGAGCCACAGTCAGCTCCCGGTCTTGTTTTTGCTGACTGTATAAAGCTTCTCCATATTTGGCTGCAAAGAATATAATCAGTCTGAAATTGGTGTTGACCATCTGGTGATGTCCATGTTTAGAATCTTCTCTTGTGTTTTTGGAAGAGGGTGTTTGCTATGACCAGTGTATTTTCTTGGCAAAACTCTATTAGTCTTTGCCCTGCTTCATTCCGCATTCCAAGGCCAAATTTGCCTGTTACTCCAGGTGTTTCTTGACTTCCTACTTTTGCATTCCAGTCCCCTATAATGAAAAGGACATCTTGTTTGGGTGTTAGTTCTAAAAAGTCTTGTAGGTCTTTATAAAACCGTTCAACTTCAGCTTCTTCAGTGTTACTGGTTGGGGCGTAGACTTAGATAACTGTGATATTGAATGGTTTGCCTTGGAGACGAACAGAGATCATTCTGTCAGTTTTGAGATTGCATCCAAGTACTGCATTTCGGACTCTTCTGTTGACCGTGATGACTACTCCGTTTCTTCTGAGGGATTCCTGCCCACAGTAGTAGATATAATGATCATCTGAGTTAAATTCACCCTTTCCAGTCCATTTTAGTTCGCCGATTCCTAGAATGTCGACGTTCACCCTTGCCATCTCTTGTTTGACCACTTCCAATTTGCCTTGATTCATGGATCTCACATTCCAGGTTCCTATGCAATATTGCTCTTTACAGCATAGAATCTTGCTTCTATCACCAGTCACATCCACAACTGGGTATTATTTTTCCTTTGGCTCCATCCCTTCATTCTTTCTTGAGTTATTTCTCCACTGATCTCTAGTAGCATATTGGGCACCTAATGACCTGGGGAGTTCCTCTTTTGGTATCCTATCATTTTGCCTTTTCATACTGTTCATGGGGTTCTCAAGGCATGAATACTGAAGTGGCTTGCCATTCCCTTCCCCAGTGGACCACATTCTGTCAGATCTCTCTACCATGACCCGCCTGTCTTGGGTTGCCCCGCAGGCATGGCTTGGTTTCATTGAGTTAGACAAGGCTGTGGTCCTAGTGTGATTAGATTGACTAGTTTTCTGTGAGTATGGTTTCAGTGTGTCTGCCCTCTGATGCCCTCTTTCAACACCTACCATCTTATTTGGGTTTCTTTTACCTTGGTCATGGGTTATCTCTTCACGGCTTCTCCAGCAAAGCACAGCCGCTACCCAGGGACATAAAACAAGGTGTGAGAATTTCAAAGTCTAGAGGTGTTGAAATCATACAAAGTATGTTTTCTTATCACTGTGGGGTTATACTAAAAATCAATATCAAAGGGAGGGGGGTTCAGGATGGGGAACACGTGTATACCTGTGGTGGATTCATGTTGATGTAGGGCAAAACCAATACAATATTGTAAAGTAATTCACCTCCAATTAAAATAAACAAATTTATATTAAGAAAAGATATTTGAAAATAGCCCTCATATTTTGAAGTGCAGTGTGACATTTACCAAGAGAGATCTTTGTCTTAGCCATTGAAAGCCTCAAAAAAGTTAGAATACTAAAAAAAAACACAGAGGGTGATTGCAGAGAAAAAATATTTAAATGAGAAATTAATATCAAAATGAGAAATTAATGTCAAACTTACTTGGAAAAGTCCATTTATTTGGAAGTTAAATGTCCACTTTTAAATCATGGGTATATCTAAGAAGCCATAACAAGGAAAATTAGAAAATATTTGTAATAGAATAAAGATGAAAAGGGAATTTATCAGAATTTGTAAAAGATCTTAATATTCCAGAATGAAGTGAAGTGAGAATTCCTTGTACCTGATTAGGGGACCCTCTACTCTGTGTGGTGTCCGTGGTGACAGAGACCTTGGAGAAGGTCACACCCGCTTACGTAGCTTATTAACTAGCATATGCAGTCCCGAAAAAGCATGGCTCATTAGGTTAATTTTTCCTTCACTGAAGAAGAGCAAGGAGGGAATGAAGAGAGAGTTGATGCCTTTTCCTCCCCCTTTTGGATTGCTAGTGACTAGCTGTGGAATCAGTCCCACGGACATATGTGTTTTAAGTTATGGTAAAATGTAGGAAATGAACATTTATTGGCAATGCTAAGTTACCTGCTAGATAGGACTTGCATATACCGATCGAGTTTTGCTGACATAGCTCCATAACCTGGGTGGAGCTTTGGAACAGGATATAGAGATTCCCATGGTGGAAGTGTTTTGGTGCTTGTTCAGCTTCCTGTGTGCACTGAACACCTTCATGTGTGCTCTTTTCTGCTTTCCATCCTGCTTGGTGCCCTGGGAAGTTGACTTAAGTGGACTGAATAGACAGTGTCCGGTGCCTTGTTTGGTTGGTCCCATGAGAAACCCAAGGATGAGACTAGAGGTAAGAAGGAGACAGAGCCAGGCCATCTGTGCTGCTGGCCCCCTCATCAGAAATACTGATGACTCTGCCCTGGGTCAGAACTGCTTCAGTTCTCCTCCTATTGATGTGGGTGGTGAAGTCGCTCAGTCGTATCCGATTCTTTGCGACCCCGTGGACTGTAACCTACTAGGCTTCTCCGTCCATAGGATTCTCCAGGCAAGAATACTGGAGTTGATTGCCATTTCCTTCTCCAGGGGATCCTCCCAATCCAGGGATCGAACCCAGGTCTCCCACATTGGAGGCAGACACTTTAACCTCTGAGCCACCAGAGAAGCCCATTGACGTGGGAGGCACCTCCGAGCACCTGATGGAAACTTGTCTTGGAAAGATTGGTGGGAGTTTCTTGAAGACAAAGGTGGATACTCTTTCAAAGGAGTATTATATATGCTATTTCCAAATCTGCGTGGGTCACAGGTGGGGACAAACTCAACCTGAGGTCCCATGACAGTTATACTCTCCCAGAGGGAAAAAAAGGTATAAAGACCAGAATTTCTTAGGGACTTTTTCCCCCTCCCACATTTTCTTTTACTTTTCCTGCTCACTCCTCCCAAGACAGTTTTCTCTGTACTTTCCTAGAATTAGAGGGAGTGGCACATGAACCAGATTTGATTTGAAACTATCGCAAAGGTAAAGTTAATAGGCTTACAATGTCACCTAAGAGATTTTCACCCTGAGTTGGTCCCTGGCCATAAGGTCTGTCAACAAAAGCCAGTGAATCCAAGCTCAGGTGTATGGTATTGGTAAATTTCCACAGAATGCTAAAACCCCAGCACTTGACCTACATCCTTGATGAAAGACTTTAATTTTTAAATTTAAAACTTCAAATTTAATTTCTTAAAATTATCTGAGAATTTCTCTCATCTTTTAAATTTAAATGTTTTCCATGTGAAGAATATTATTCAGCATTTTCATTATTTTTAATGATTAGTTCAAGTGACCTCACCCTGGTAGTAGAAACTAGAAGCACATGGGATGATCCTTATGAGATTTTTGAGTTGAAAAACACCACTCTGATTATTTCAGAAGAGAATTGACAACACCTTTTTGAATGGGGGGTGGTGAAATTAAGAAGTTAGTAGCCTCTAGGGGTGTTTTTATCAAGGGGATATTCATGATTCGAAACACCCCTCTTTTCCTTTCTCTAGCAACAGGATCTAAAGAAGAGCCCCCTTTAGGGGGATTTTCAAAGGCAGAGCATACAGAACACCCTGGTTGAATGGTCCTGTCCTGGTAATGAAGATTGCTTTGGAAATCAGGGATGCTTGGGTTAAAAGTACTTGGTATAGACAAAATAACAATGAGATAACATCTTCACCTATAACTTAGAACATGTAAAAAGAACAAAAATTCATTCTAGTGTGATGACACAGTCCCTGATGACACAGGAACTTGCACTTATTAGTGTAGAGCAGAACATTTTTCCAAAGAATCTGACAACATGATAACAAGCTAAAAGATAATTATACCTTTGGGGCTGTAATTTAACTTCTAGGGAATTATTTTAAGTAAAGTCTAAAATGCTGAAAAAAGCACTAAAGCATAAAGATTCTATTTATCAAATAAATATTTATTGAGAGTTACTATGTACCAGATATTTTTCTCTTTTATTTTTATTTATTTATTTTTTAAAGTATAAATTTATTTATTTTAATTGGAGGTTAATTACTTTACAATATTGTATTGGTTTTGCCATACATCAACATGAATCCACCACAGGTATACACGTGTTCCCCATCCTGAACCCCCCTTCCTCCTCCCTAGATATTTTTTTAAGTGCTGGGAATGTAGCAGCGAATTAAGGACCAAACCTCTTGTACAGAAGTGCTCCTTTAAGTCATGGAGGGGAATCAGTCAATAAACAAAGAAGGAATTAAGAAAGAAATGTATCATTAAAAGTGCTTTAAAGTTGTCAACATTTAGAAAACTAAGATCATGGCATCTTGTCCCATCATTTCATGGGAAATAGATGGGGAAACAGTGGAAACAGTGTCAGATTTGGGGCTCCAAATTCACTGCAGATGGTGATTGCAGCCACGAAATTAAAAGACACTTACCCCTTGGAAGGAAATTTATGACCAAACTACTACTACTACTACTACTAAGTCGCTTCTGTTGTTTCCAACTCTGTGCGACCCCATAGATGGCAGCCCACCAGGCTGCCCCATCCCTGGGATTCTCCAGGCAAGAACAATGGAGTGCGTTGCTATTTCCTTCTCCAGTTTTCCTTTAAAATTGGAGGAAGTTACAGTTCAGTACACACAGGCAAAGTCGTATCTGACTCTTTGTGACCCCATGGACTGTCGCCCACCAGCTCCTCTGTCCATGGAATTCTCTAGGCAAGAATACTGGAGTAGGTTGCCATTCCCTTCTCCAAAGCAGAGACATTACTTTGCCAGCAAAGGCCCATCTAGTCAAGGCTATGGTTTTTCCAGTGGTCGTGTATGGATGTGAGAGTTGGACTGTGAAGAAAGCTGAGCACTGAAGAATTGATGCTTTTGAACTGTGGTGTTGGAGAAGACTCTTGAGAGTCCTTTGGACTGCAAGGAGATCCAACCAGTCCATCCTAAAGGAGATCAGTCCTGGGTGTTCATTGGAAGGCCTGATGTTGAAGCTCCAGTACTTTGGCCACCTCATGCAAAGAGTTTACTCATTGGAAAAGACCCTAATGCTGAGAAGGATTGGGGGTAGGAGGAGAAGGGGACAACAGAGGGTGAGATGGCTGGATGGCATCATTGACTCGAAGGACATGGGTTTGGGTAGACTCTGGGAGTTGGTGGTGGACAGGGAGGCCTGGCATGCTATGATTCATGGGGTTGCAAAGAGTCGGACATGACTGAGTGACTGATCTGAAAGTTGTCTATTTCAGGTCATAATGAAGTAAGTCCACTGCAGCTTATTTTTTACAGTGATTACAACCAAATAAATACACTGGACAAAATCCTGAAGACTCTAAAAACAACAAGAGCAGACAGATTTGGAAGTAGAGTCAAAACTCACAATATGAAAAATGACCAAGAAAGTAGCTGTGAGTTTCCTGCTGTTTTTTTTTTCTTTTATTTCTTAAATTCTCAGTTTTTATCCAAGAACAAATCAAAATGGTAAACTATATAGCAAGTGTTTTTGGCTAAAAGGTCTATTTCTCAGGACAGAAGACAGGAAAGAAAGACCCCATGGGCCAGGGAGCATGACGAGAATACTCACAGTTACTCTTTTTTCTTTTTTTCCCTATTTTTTCCCTCTCCTATTCTTCTCCAAGAACAGCCCCAGCCACACTGTGCACCACCGTAGAGCAGACAAGAGGGAGTCACCCTATTGGAGACAGCGGTGGGAAAAGAGTGTTTCACAAAGAGGGGGGCAGTTTTCTAGATGTATTTCCCCCCTCTATTTTTCTTCACCACATTGTCTCAAAGGCTGACACTCTCATGTAGAACAGTACAGGTTGTGTAAACTCTGAGAGAACTCTGTCTCTCTGGTCAGAGAAACAGGAAAAGGAGCCCCTGAGAGGCAGACAGTATGGGGCATGGGGAGGGGTCTGAAAGAGTTGGGGAAGAAGATGAATCTATGTATGAATCATCTCTAGGCTGAACATGTACAGGAAACACCCAGAGAAACCTAGCAAAGGTTTGGAGGACTGAAGAACCATGGAAACCACAGCCTTAGTCCTGGACCAGATCTGAGTGGAACAGGTGAGGGATAGATTAAATCCTGTAGCCAGGGCTGTGAAAACTGAACCAACACTGGAACCACCATGCCCAGAGGTAAGAAAGAACCTGAAATCAAAACCTAATTGGGTTGGCTGCTTGTAAAACCAACAGAAAACCAATAGTCTTCAGAGAATTTTAACATGGTCCAGAGGTGCATGATATAATATTTAACATTTTTAGACAATGTAATTGTCGAGGGAAAATACAATCAAAAGCAGCAAGATCACTCAGAGGTTGGAGCTGTGAGATAGATCTGAAAGCCACTCATATAACAATAAAGGTGAACATTTTTAAAATGTATTTTTTAATTGGAGGAAAATTGCTTCACAATGTTGTGTTGGTTCCTGCTATACTACAACACAAATCAGCCATAATTATACATATATCCCTTCCCTCCTGAGCCTCCCTCCCATTTCCCACCCCACCCGTCTAGGTCATCACAGAGTACCAGGCTGGGCTCTCTCAAAGGCCTCCACCTCAACACTAAGACCAGGCCTCACCCCAATGCAGGCAAGCTTCAGTGTTGCTTACCTCACACCAAACCTTCATCAAAACAGGAACACAACCCTGCCCATTATCAGACAGGCTGCCCAAAGCCATACAAAGCCCATAGATACCCCCAAAACATGCTACTGGACATGGAACTTCCTTTCAGAGAGACAAGATCCAGCTCTATCCACCCTAACTTTTTTGAAGCACATATGGGAATTCTCAGTGGAGAAATACATATTATAAAAATAGAACCAAATATAAATTTTAGAACTATAAAAGGCAATTTCTGATTTACAAAATTATTGTTGACTCAGTTTTAAAATGGAGAGGTAAATGGCAACCCACTCCAGTACTCTTGCCTGGAAAATCCCATGGACGGAGGAGCCTGGTAGGCTGCAATCCATGGGGTCGCTAAGAGTGGGACACGACTGAGCAATTTCACTTTCACTTTTCACTTTCATGCATTGAAGAAGGAGGCAACCCACTCCAGTGTTCTTACCTGGAGAATCCCAGGGACAGGGAAGCCTAGTGGGCTGCTGTCTATGGGGCTGCACAGAGTTGGACATGACTGAAGCAACTTAGCAGCAGCAGCAGCAGTTTAAAAAATGAACTTACATGTGAATATAGGAGGATAGAAATGATCTAATTTGAAGAACAGAAAGTGAACAAATTGAAAATAAAATGAACAGAGCCTCAAGGATCATTAAAGTGAAAATGTCAAATGTTTGTGTCACTGGAATCTATAAGAGAGATGAGAAAGAGTGCAGTGTTAAAAAATGATGATATAACAACTGAAATCTTCCCAAATTTGGCAAAAAACATAAACTTTTAAATTCAAGAACCTCAGTAAAATCCAAACAGATTAAACAAAAAGAATATAATTTTCATGGAAAAGAATAAAGTAAGACCTCTACACTACACCATATATAAAAATCAACTCAAAATGCATTATAGGCTTAAATGTATATACATTATTAAGTATAAAACTCAGAAGAAAACTTAGGTGTAGATNATAACAGTGGACCAGGCAGTGGTTTCTTAGATAAAACAACAAAAGTGCAAGTAACAATAGCAAAAAAATAAGTAAGCTGGACACTATCAAAATAAAAACCTTGTGTACTCAAGAGGACAATGTCAAGAAAGAGAAAATACAAGTCACAGAGTGGTAGAAAATATTTTCCAGTTTTATATCTCATGAGACTTTTACAAGAGTATGTAAACAACTATTCAACAGTAAGAAGACAAAAATCCAGTTTTTAAAAAGGGGCAAATAATCTGGACAGTTCTGCAAAGAAGATAAATTTCCAATAACTATGTGCAAAGATGCTTGACAATCATTCACCATTAGGGGAATACAAGTCAAGGCTTGATGAGATACCACTTCAAACCCACTAGGATGCTCTAGTCAAAAGGACAGAGAATTAACAAACATTGGCAAATATGTGGAGAAACTGAAACTCTCATACACTGCTGGTGGGTGTGTAAAATAGTTCAGCTGCTTTGGGAAACAGCCTTGTGGTTCCTCAAATGATTAAACACAGAGTTGCCATACAGTCCAGCAATATGACTCTTAGATACATTAGATATTATAGATATATATACCTCACAAATGAAAAACTATGTACACACACACAAACTGTACACAAATGTCCATAGTAACACTCATAATAGCCAAAAATTAGAAATATTCCCAGTGTCCATGACTTGATGAATAGATAAAATGTGGTCCATCCTGACATTGGGATATTATATCCCAATCACAGGTGCTCAGCTCTGGTGCTCTGGGATGATCCTGAGGGATGGGACAGGGAGGGAGGTGGGAGGGGGTTCAGGATGGGGGACACATGTACACCCATGGTGGATTCATGTCAATGTATGGCAAAACCCACTACAATATTGTAAGTAATTGCCTCCAATTAAAATAAATAAATTAAAAAAAGAAACAAAGTACTGACACATGCTACAACATAGATGAAACTTGAAAACATTATGCTAAATGAAAACTGCCAATAATAAAATATATCATTTGTGTGATTTCATTTACATAAAATATCCAGAATAGACAAATGTACACATATAGAAAGTAAATTAGTGATTTCTTAGGGCCAGAGATGATGGGGTGTAAAAGTTTATTTTATATTAAAATTAAATATAAAATTTTTAAAAGGATCAAAGTTGGTAGTACCCACAGATATTTTCAAAATCAAACTAGAATTATCTTTGTAGCAATCTGTCAGGAGCTGCATTAGGCATTACTGACAAAATGGAGGCAATGCCCCAAACCCCTCTCCTCATCTTGCAGGCACGGTCCCAGGATGAAGGAGTTAGGCCTTGTGATTCTGACTTGTTCTTTCCTTTGTTCCGTTGAGTTGGCTGGAAAGAATGTTAAGGTGCTTGAGAGAAGCATGAGAAAGCACAAAGCCTTCTACAGTTGTGCCCAGAAAATAATCTATAAAATAACCATTGACATTTGTGCCGGGTCTTTACAAAGAATGTCCCAGGATGAGCACTTAGGCCGAAGCTTGAGGCCATGGGAAGGATTATTATCTAAGAACTGTTTGTGAGGGAAATGTTTATGGCAAAAGAAGTTTGCTGAGTTTAAGGTTTAGGATTAATTAAGAATAGCTTCTCGGCCTTTTGGCTAAGATCAAGTGGTGGCTCAGACAGAAAGCGTCTGTTTAAAATGTGGGAGACCTGGGTTTGATCCCTGGGTTGGGAAGTTCCCAGGAGAAGGAAATGGCAACCCACTCCAGTACTCTTGCCTAGAAAATCCCATGGACAGAGGAGCCTGGTGTCCATGGGGTCACAAAGAGTTGGACAGGACTGAGCGACTTCACTTTTTTTTTTTTTTTTTAAAAAAGAAGAATAGCTAGAAGCCTTTTTAGGAGATAATGATCTTAAGATGCTAGGGGCAAACAGGATTTAGAAAGATAAGAAATAAACTGAGAAATGTAGCATGAGTTACAATGTAATCACAAGTTAAGCACAGTAAATCTGGGTGGGGGAAGCTAAAACCCTCTGACCTAATGCTTTTGTCAAGGTATAAAAGAGAACTTGAAGCTTGAAATAAAGATGTAGTCCAGTACTATGAGTCAGAGGCTACATCATGGCTGACACCATCCATCTCTTCGGGTTGAATCCCTGGTTGCTGGAGCTGGACTCTGGCAGCAATCATTTTAAACATCAGCCTCAAGGAGTTCTCGAAAGTAAAGTTCTAAGGAACTTAATCTCATAACTGTAAAATTTCTTATACATAAGAGGAAACTGGCCAACATTCATGAAGGTCAGCAGAAACCAAACACTGCAGGATCAAACATAAGGTGGCAGCTAGCACCTTAGACAAGTGATGAAGATGACTTGTGGATGTAGGCTAGATAGGGTAGGATGTGATACGAAAAGCATGCACTTCACCTATAAATTCAGTTTAGTCTAGTCATTAAAACAAACAAACAAAACCCAAAATGAAACATCAGACAAAATGAAGCTGGAGGACAATCTACAGTTTACTTGCATAGAATGACTCAAGACTGTAAAATATTAAAATTAGGAAAAGCTGAGAAACTTTTAGAAGAGAATAAGGAAGCATAACAAGTAGATACAATGGCATACCCTAGACTGGATCCTGGAGCAGAAAGGAGATGTCCATAGAAAAAATTGGTGAAATCCAAATAATGTCTGTAGTTTAGTATTTAATATTGTATTGTTGGCAGTTTTTAAATGTTGATAAATGTGTCATGGTAATATAAGATGCTAACAATGAGAGAACTGAGTGAGGAGTATATGGGGACTCTGCACTATCTTTGTGTTTTTTTCTGCAAATGTAAACTTATTCCAAAATTCAANGTTTTTAAATGTTGATAAATGTGTCATGGTAATATAAGATGCTAACAATGAGAGAACTGAGTGAGGAGTATATGGGGACTCTGCACTATCTTTGTGTTTTTTTTCTGCAAATGTAAACTTATTCCAAAATTCAAAAAAAAAAGCTTGTTAAAAATAAGTGTCTCAATAATGTGTTAAACATAAGATTGTGTAATGCCAAAGAGAAAATTGTTAACAGGAACATGTATTTAAATATATGCCCTGGAATGAAATTCAGAGGACAAAGTAATGGAAAATGTGAAAGCACAAGAGATGTGAATAAGAGGTTTCAAATATATTGATCAGAGTCTTGGGAGAAGAAAACAGAAAGAATAGATAGTAGCACAGAAAGGATAATGAGTAGAATTTTCTAGAATTTATGAAAGACTCTATCAACCTATTTTAGAAAACTCAATGAACCTGAATTAGCATATACAGCAGTAGGTAGTAAAACAGCAGCAGGACTCCAAAAGAGAAAGAAGTCCTAAAATCAGGCAGAAAAAAGACATGGTACCTTCAAAGGAACATGATTAGATAGACAGTAATGAAATAATGGAAACCCATATACAATATAACAAAACTTCAAACTGTCAAAACAGAGTATGGAATGGGTTGCCATTTCCTCCTCCAGGGTATCTTCCCAACCCAGGGATCGAACCTGCGTCTCCTGCATTGCAGGCAGATTATTTACCTTCTGTTAGGTAAGTTTGCTGCTGCTGCTGCTAAGTCTCTTCAGTTATGTCCGACTCTGTGCGACCCCATAGATGGCAGCCCATCAGACTCCTCCATCCCTGGGATTCTCCAGGCAAGAGCACTGGAATGGGTTGCCATTTCCTTCCCCAATGAGTGAAAGTGAAGAGTGAAAGTGGAGTTGGTCAGTTGCATAGCGACCCCATCCATGGGATTTTTCTAGGCAAGAATACTGGAGTGGCTTGTCTTTGCCTTCTCTTAGGCTAAGAGTCAGACACGACTGAGCGACTTCACTTTCACTTCTCACTTTTATGCATTGGAGAAGGAAATGGCAACCCACTCCAGTGTTCTTGCATGGAGAATCCCAGGAACGGGGGAGCCTGGTGGGCTGCCGTCTATGGGGTCGCACAGAGTCGGACACGACTGAAGCGACTTAGCAGCCGTAGCAGCAGCAGGGTAAGTTTACAAGTATTTAAATTTTGTGGGCAGCATATGAAATGATAGTGTATAACTAATAAGCTGTAAAAATGAAAGAAAAGAGGAGGGAGAACAGCCAAATCAATGTGAAGAGAGCAAGAATCAAGGACAAGAAAAAGAAAGGGAATTTATAAAATGGGACAATAGATACATAAAAATGCCAGATAGAAGAGAGGACTTACCTAGATGATATCTTCAAGGAAGATTTATCCAAGAAGAAGATATTTGAATTGAGATGACTCCTGAACAATGAGAATGACATTCTGAGAGAAGTAAAAGTTAGTGGCAGTTAAAATCATGGTCAGGGCAATAGGGTTGGAAAGTTGAAGGGAGCCAATTCACATGGGGTCATCATACATGGACTGACTTTTCTTGCAAGGGCAAGAGGAAATATTAACGGGTTTTAAACAGAGTGATATGATCTGATTTTTGTTGAAAAACTCTTTTTGGCTGCTCTTTGGAGAATGAATTGTATGGGAAATGAATGGGGTCAGTGGGGCTATGAACGTAGTCCCAGAAAGATGTGGTGATGATTATGCTATTAGGATTGAAGAAGAAAAGGAGGTTGCTGGATGAAGTGATGTGCCTTGAAAAGAGAAACAGGCAGGAATTTTAATGGGTTGGATGTGTGTGCATGAGCAACAGAAGAAACCAGTGGTAAACTTTAATTATGTGTGTGGTTGTGAAAGAGACTGTAGAGTGTGTGGAGGGAAGGAGTGTGTGACTCAGGTAGGTGACTACATTTACTGGGGGAGAAACAGGCTGGTGTGTGTGGGCAGTAGGCCTGGATAAAGTATGTCATGATGAATGCAATATGTTTAAGATGTCTCTGACCCCGAAAGTTGGCTTAAAGCTCAACATTCAGAAAACAAAGATCATGGCATCTGGTCCCATCACTTCATGGGAAATAGATGGGGAAATGGTAGAAACAGTGTCAGACTTTATTTTTTTGGGCTCCAAAATCACTGCAGATGGTGACTGCAGCCATGAAATTAAAAGGTGCTTACTCCTTGGAAGAAAAGTTATGACCAACCTAGGTAGTATATTCAAAAGCAGAGACATTACTTTGCCGACTAAGGTCCGTCTAGTCAAGGCTATGGTTTTTCCTGTGGTCATGTATTGATGTGAGAGTTGGACTGTGAAGAAGGCTGAGTGCCAAAGAATTGATGCGTTTGAACTGTGGTGTTGGAGAAGACTCTTGAGAGTCCCTTGGACTGCAAGGAGATCCAACCAGTCCATTCTGAAGGAGATCAATCCTGGGATTTCTTTGGAAGGAATGATGCTGAAGTTGAAACTCCAGTACTTTGGACATCTGATGTGAAGAGTTGATTCATTGGAAAAGACTCTGATGCTGGGAGGGATTGGGGGCAGGAGAAGGGGACAACCCAGGATGAGATGGCTGGATGGCATCACGGACTCGATGGACGTGAGTCTGAGTGAACTCCGGGAGATGGTGATGGACAGGGAGGCCTGGTGTACTGCGATTCATGGGTTTGCAAAGAGTCAGACATGACTGAGCGACTGAACCAAACCGAACCGACCCCGAAGTCAGGTGATTTATTTGAGCTGGACATCATTGGAAAAGGAAGCATTATATGTAAGTACGTGAGACAATAATATAGCCACAGAACAAAGTGAGGTCACCAAGGAAGGGAGTACAGATAAATCACAGGTCCCAGGACAACTCTCCAAATTTTCAGGTGGAGAAGAAGCCAGGAAAGGAGACTCAGAAAGCATCCAGTAAGGTGAGCAGAAATCAGGGGAGTTGTGGAGCCAGGAAAGGAGTATCTATCTGAAGGTGGAAGGAGCCCTAAGGGATCAAAACCACTGGGTGATACTCTACCATGAGGCCCTTGAGACATACTTTGGTGATAAAGAGGTCATTGGAGTCCTTGATATGACAAGGACTCTATTTGGTACAGAAGTGGAAGGGTAAATGGAACAGCAGCAACAGAAGGCAGATTGGGTCAGTGGAAGATGGTTTGAAGCAAGTTTGTGATGAACTGGGAGGTACAGACGATGTTGGCTGTGTGTTATGTAAAGGATGATATGAGAACCAGAGGATAGATGCTATTTAGATAAGAGGAATTTTACTGAGTTTGCAGGATCTAGAATCCGTGCCTACTTGGGAAACCTTTATTTCTCTTGCTGATGTGGCCAAGCCTTATAATGAGACTGGTGTTTGTCGGTTCCTGATGGCCTCAGTTGGTGTAGCTGTCAGGAGGGCAAACTGGCCTAAGAAGTAGCAGAGTTGTGACTTGGTTGCTTGTGGGAGCAGCCTGGGGATGCAAGCAGTTGTTTAATCAGTGTTCAATTGTTACTTCTGCTAGGGGGCACCCCACTTACCCAAGGATATAGCTGGAAAAGAACATGGGCTCACAGTTTCTCAGATTAAGCAAGACCCTATTAAAATCTCCTTTATAAAATTATCCTTTGAGAAGAGTTTATCTTACCATTGAAACAGCACCCAAAATTGTGTTTTCCAAATTATTTATGTTGATATTTGACAGCATAGTTTTCCTAATGCAATAATAACTAATCATCGTTCAATAAGTTTTGTGTGTCAGAAACAATTCTAGAGGCTTTTACATGCACACATAATTATCACAGCAATTCTGTTATTACCTCTTTTTTTGTAGTTGAAGAAACTGAGGCATAGTTAGGTTAAGGAAAATTCTCAGGCTGGGGAGGTGGATTTCAACACACGTCTGCAGCCAGGTGCCACACACTGAATCGTTATACACATTCTCTCAGTTAAGAATTGCACATAGTTAAGAAACTCACTAGAGAAAATACTGAAGTGTCCACAAACTCCACAATGAATTACATTAATACAGCAATGTGAGAGCTGTGTATTCTATGAAAATATGCAAGTGTTAGATGTTCAGACGGAGAAGGCAATGGCACCCCACTCCAGTACTCTTGCCTGGAAAATCCCATGGGTGGAGGAGCCTGGTAGGCTGCAGTCCATGGGGTTGCTAAGAGTCAGACATGACTGAGCGACTTCACTTTCACTTCTCACTTTCATGCATTGGAGAAGGAAACGGCAACCCACTCCAGTGTTCTTGCCTAGAGAATCCCAGGGATGGGGGAGCCTGGTGGGCTACTGTCTATGGGGTCGCACAGAGTCAGACACGACTGAAGCGACTTAGCAGCAGCAGCAGCAGCAGCAGATGTTCAGAAAAGTAGGGGATAAAAGGAAAGAAAAACAGTTCAGTACCATCTACATTCCCCATTCTTGAAGGAAATTGGGCATCTTGTGAATACAGAACTTAAACACAAGAATCATATGTGACATTATGTGTGTTATCTTTCTAGCACCTGACACACTGTTGGGCACATGTGGATATTCAGAAGATGTTTGTGATAATGGAGACTGTTTAAGCCAGGAGTAGATAAAATCTATATGATAAGTATTTCAGGCTTTGTAGTCCATATGTTTTCTGTCACACTTCCATTGTACCTTGAAAACTATCATTGACAATATATGAATGACTAGTCATTGCCTGTCATGGTTGTGTTCCAATAAAGTTTTATATACAAAAAGAGGCAGGGGCCAGATTTGGGCTATAGGTCATTGTTTGGCAACTGCAGATTTAGCCTATCCTTAGCTGACGTGGATAATTCAGTTCAGTTCAGTCACTCAGTCGTGTCCGACTCTTTGCAACCCCATGAATTGCAGCACGCCAGGCCTCCCTGTCCATCACCATCTCCTGGAGTTCACTCAAACTCACATCCATCGAGTCGGTGATGCCATCCAGCCGTCTCATCCTCTGTCATCCCCTTTACCTCTTTCCCCCAATCCCTCCCAGCATCAGTCTTTTCCAATGAGTCAACTCTTCTCATGAAGTGGCCAAAGTACTAGAGTTTCAGCTTTAGCATCATTACTTCCAAAGAAATCCCAGGGCTGATCTCCTTCAGAATGGACTGGTTAGATCTTGCAGTCCAAGGGACTCTCAAGAGTCTTCTCCAACACCACATACACACAAATGCACATTTGCATGTACATACACATGTACAAACATATGTGTATGAATGTACAGGCACAGATAGCTAGATGTATGATAGAGGTATAGCTGTTTTAAAGAAAATGAACAGTACCTGAGAACCCTACTTATCATTTCTTCATTTTTCAGTGTGTCCCAGCTTTTTGAGTCACTTGGAACATGATGGGGGATGTGGCAGCCTGCAGTTCACAGGTGGATGTCACTGTTCATTCTCTTCCAGGGGATCAACTCTCATCTGGGTCCCAAATCAGAATGATCAGGTGAGGGGCTCTGTCCAAGTCAGCTTGGGTAGAGTTTGTCCCCACTCTAAGTAGCACTGGCTCAGAGGGTCAGGTTACTTTGGGCCATTCCTGTGGAAGGAATTAATGAAGATGTGTTAGAGAGAGAAGAATCATCTGAGCTGGGCCTTCAATACCCAGAAAGTTTTCCACTGAAGTGATGTCCTTTCCTCACCTGCTGAGAACAAATTATTTGCCACATTCCAGAGGGTAAAGCGTCTGTCTACAATGCGAGAGACCCAGATTTGATCCCTGGGTCGGGAAGATCCCCTGGAGAAGGAAATGGCAATTCACCCCAGTACTATTGCCTGGAAAATCCCATGCACAGAGGAGCCTGATAGGCTACAGTCCATGGGTCGCAAAGAGTTGGACACGACTGAGCAACTTCACTTCACTAGAGACTTAAAATTGTTGTCACTGTGATTCTTAACCCCAGATGACTTGCTTTTTCACAAATGGGAGAAATCCAGCAGTGACACTCTAGCACTGAAATTAGAATATACAAATCAAGAGGCGATACCAGTGCAGTCAACCTTTAACAACTAGGTTTGTGAACCAACTGCACAGGTTCACTGACGTGGGTATTTTTCACTGGTAAATACTACAGTATTATTATACATGGTCCATGACTGAATCCATGAATGCTAAGAACAGGGGATGTGAATCAGCTATAACTTACAAGCAGATTGATCCTCACATTGTTTCCAAGGGTCAGCTGTAACTATTTGGGTGGTTTTCTAATTGATCAAAAATTTTTTTATATATGTCTTGAACTGAATAAATTTATTATATCACCTCTCAACCAGATATGAGCTATTTTGCCAATTATTTTGTTTGAGTTCTGTTTGACTACAAAATTGGAGTGTTTTCCTTTTTTTTTGTTTTTGTTTTTTTTTTTAAAGAACATAATATGTCTGCTTACTTTTATCCTTTAAGACAATTAGCAAGTAGGCATAATTGCCAGAATTTAAACCTAGGTTTGGCCGGCCATCTTTCCCATGACCGTTGCTGCTATTGTGGGGTCTTAGAAAGCAGAACCATGGCAAGTTACAGACATTTCAGGTCACATTTGGTTGTTCATAAGGAGGAAGTGGAGGCGAAGGTAAAAGAGGAGGGAGAGAAGAAGGAAGGAAAGGAGGAGGAAGAAGAGGAGGGAGAAAAAGAAGAGGAGAATCACAAAAAAGGGGGAAGGGAGAAGAAGGAATTACTATTGAAGGTATCATTTACTGAACCTTATGTAGCAGAAGGTAAAATGTGTATTTTATATAAATTTTCTCTAATTCTCATGACGGCCTAATAAGTAGGCTTTCTTATCCACATTTCATAGAGTAGCAAAGTGAGAATCTGAGATTAAATACATTTACAAGGTCACAGGGCTACTCACAGGCAGAGCTGAAACATGAATGAAACCCTAACTAAAGAGATGGTGCTTTTATCCCAACCCACTTCCTTTTTTAACCCTTAGTGCTTATTCAACAGCTGAGTGAACCCCTGTCTTTGTAAGTACTCAGAAAGAGCACAGTCACCAGGAGCTCAGTGGTATTCTTACATTCTAGGTCTTCTCTGGTGGCTCAGTTGGTAAAGAATCTGCCTGCAACGCAGGAGGCCTGGGTTCAATCTCTGAATTGGGAAGATCCCCTGAAAGGAATGGCAACCTACTCCAATATTCTTGCCTGGAGAATCCCCTGGACAGAGGGGCCTGGTGGACTATAGTCCATGGGGTCACAAAGAGTTGGACAAATCTGAGTGATGAACACACACACACACACACACGTGGTACATCCAGCACCAAGTTTCCCTGATTCTACTAAGAGTATCCTTGAAGCATTCCAAGGAAATGATGTCTCCTGGAATATGTTTTGATAGATTCTGCTGTTCCCTATCTTTGGAGAGAGTGTAGTTTTCAGCAGCATCATTCAAAAGAAAGAAAATCACTCTCCTGGTCAGTTATGAGGTGGCTCTGAAATGAGTAATTGGCAGTGGCTGGCTTAGGGCTTCTGCAGATTGTAGGCACAGATAGAGCCCTGGCACAGTCCAGAAAGACTATCCTTGGCTGCAGCTGTCTTGAACAACTTAGTCTTCTGCAATTTGGTTAGGTAACACTTCATTTAACAATGTTCTTTTCCCCTCTTCTGCATAGCACTTCTCTTGTCATTTAGACTTCTTAAGGCCTTGACTGTGGGTAGCTGCTTGGACTGGTTGGGAAGGGTCTAGGAGAACCCCCCCTGGGACAGGAGTGACAGTCTTGGAACCCATAAAGGCCCAGCCCCTGGGCCCCTGTCAGTGGTCCANCCACATGCTGTGCAGAGGAGCCAAGCCTGTATGCCACAACTATTGAGTCTGTGCTGTAGAGCCCAGGAGCTACAGCTACCGAAGCACACGGTCCAGAGCCTCCACTCTGCCACGAGAGAAAGTGAAAGTGAAAGTCCCTCAGTGTGTCCAGCTCTTTGCGACCCTATGGACTATACAGTCCAGGGAATTCTCCAGGCCAGAATACTGGAGTGGGTAGCCTTTCCCTTCTCCAGAGCATCTTTCCAACCCAGGGATTGAACCCAGGTCTCCCGCATTGTGGGTGGATTCTTTACCAGCTGAGCCACAAGGGAGGTCCAAGAATACTGGAGTGGGTAGCCTATCGTTTCTCCAGCGGATCTTCCCAACCCAGGAGTTGAACTGGGGTCTTCTGCATTGCAGGCAGATTCTTTACCAACTGAGCTATCAGGGAAGCCTCTGCAGCAAAAGAATCCACCCCAATGAGCAGCCTACCCACCGTGACTAGAGAGTAGCGCCTGCTTGCCGCAGCTAAGGAAAAGCCCACGCAGCAAAGAAAACCCAGTGCAGCCAAAAATAAATACAATACAATAAAAAAATACAAAGAATGGTAAATGTCCTTGCAGACAGCTGGCTTAAGCCAGGTAACCAAGGGCAAGGCACTTGGAGCTATAGTTTCTTCATTCCTAGAGTTGAACAGAGTGAAATGACACATTTAATCTGGTTGGGCTAAATAGGGAATGTTCAGAAAATGAGGATGAGCATAAGTTATTCACACACTTAATGCTGTTAGAAACCTGAAGCATTTACATTTCTAACCATTTACTTAGTTAGTAATACTAGCATGTGTGCATAGATGGTTTCTCCCAACTTTTCAAAATAGAAAACATTGAGATTTTCTTTCTCATCAAATAAATCTACTCTGACTTCATAAATAGTGGAAATGACTTTACAAGAGATGATTTTATAAAGTGTGAGCATCCACAAGTCCATTTGTATTGCTAACTACACTGGAAATTTTAAAAGTAAAGCTACTAGCTTAGAATCTTTTTTTTTTTTCCCTTCTAAAGACTTGCTTGCTTTTCCTTCCCTTTGTAGGTTATGGTGAAGGAGATTACATTTTAACTTAGATAAGAGTCAACCTTTTTGGTGTATAATAGAACTTTTAAGTCTGCATGCCTCAGGGAGCAGGTCACACATGACTAGCTTAGGTTAAACTGAGGGACATGTGACATGCTAAAATGAACTCCTATCTCTTTGTTAAAGACTGAAAAGCATTCCATTTCAGTGTGGCAATTTAGTGACAAGCACCCTTTCCATAATAATTTTAGAAGCAAACACAAGACTTTGGGGGAGCAGTTTAAAACAGCATTACTCAGCCTAAAAAGCCCTTCCTGTGCCTTATTTCCCTTTCTGTTTTCCTCAACTTAGCTTCTTTTACACCCCCCGTCCCCAGTCTCTGTCATCAGCTAGTCCTGTTGAATCTGGTAATACCCCCCAAACATGGCTCCTTTCCATCACCACTGTGTGCCCAGGCCTCAGCACCGTCTTCTCACCCTGCATATCTGGGAGAACATCCTTACTGGCCTCCCCACTTCCTCCCTGTCTTCTGACAGAGTAGAGGGACAAAGTAGGTGATTAAATAGTTCATCCCATTAGGGTTAATTAAATGGTTAATCCCACTGGTAGAAAAAATAGGGGAGACTCCTGTAAGTTATTTATTCAATAGAACAGGGTTTTTTAAACCCCAAAACCAATCAGGCTTGCTAAGCAGTGAAACCATGTAACAGAAGCGTAAGACTTGCCCCCAAACAATAAAATAGTGATGGCATGAGGCCTACATCCTACCCAGTGAGCGCAATTAAGTTAATGATCTTAAAATATACTCTGTGCAGACATAAAAAATGATACTTTGTGAACCTAGCTTGAGCGTGTGGAAACAAGAAAACTCCCCTGCTCAACCTGGAAGAGGAGCTGATGATGGAAGATGGATGTCTACTTTTCCGTTGATTATAAAGCTGTAGTCCAGTAAGTTCTAGGGGCACAGCACCCTCTCACCCACCTGCTTGTAAATAGCACAGGCGTCCTATTCTAGTAAATCACTTCTTGTCTATCACTTGCCTCTCGCTAAATTCTTTTCTGTGCTGAGACATATAGAACTATGGTACCAGAGCTCTTTGGAGCCCTCGAAATGACACCCAAACTGTTTCACTCCTGCAGTCCACTCTCATTCTGCAATCTAAGTGCTCCTTTACAAATGGTAATCACATTACTCCTGTGCTGCAGACCGTTCATTTAGGATCAAATGCACACTTCTTTTCTTTTGCTTTCCTGCTACAGCTGATCTCCTGCCCGTCTCCACTTTGTTCCTCTGCTCTAGCCACCAGAGCTTCCATTAGATTTCTTGAACATGCTCAGTTTTTTTTCTACCGTAGTGCTCTTGCATTAAGGATTTTTCCAGCCTGGCAGACTGCACCAGTTCTTCACATGACTAGCTCCTTCTCAACTTTCCATCCTCACTTTAAAGATCAAGTTCCAAATGCTGCTTTCCTTGGGTTTCATATTCAAAGCAGCCTTTCTCTTTCCTCTATTACACATCCTGTGTATTTCCTCATAGATGTGATCACCGTCTGCATTATCTTGTGTGCTTATTTTCTTCTCTGTCATCCCTCTCACTCTATCAGGTTTCAGTGCAGGAAGCAGAAGCTGCTGTAGGTAGTTTATGTAAGAAAGAGTGTACGAGTTTATGTAAGACAGATGTTTTAAAAATGTACGAAGGGGCTGGGGCTATAGACTTGGTTCTAGGTTGAACCTCTGTGAAAGGCTCTCAGTACCACCCAGAACTGACTCATTAGGGGAGGTGCTGGTCTTCTGTGGCTGATGATTCTAGAACTAAGTTCCCAACACATGGCAGTTCAGGGATCAGGAAGCCAGAATGGAGACACCTCTGCTGCCTCTATTATATGCTCCACAGCAGAGAAAGGAAGCTGAGCACTGCTGTCGAAACAAGTTCTGTTTCTTACCCTTGCTTGACAGCAGAAAAAAATCAGAAAGGGGCAGGAAGATGACCTCAGCCTTTTGGATCCTGTATAGATATATCTCAATGGGTGTAACCTAATTCTAACCCAGAAACGACTTACTTCCTCTACAGTCATAAATCAGACTCTCAGGAACTCTTGTCTCTGTAAATTGTACTGCAGTTCCTCAAATTTCTCTTGTGTGCATTAAAACTCCGACTGCTGTGAATTGTTCTGTTGTTTCCAGATGTTTCTCAGCTTCTTAACTTTGAAAAGTGAAAGTCGCTCAGTTGTGTCCTACTCTTTGCAACCCCATGGACCATAGCCCGCCAGGCTCCTCTGTCCATGGAATTCTCCAGGCCAGAATACTGCAATGGGTAGCCTTTTCCTTCTCCAGGGGATCTTCCCAACCCGGAGACTGAACCCGGGACGCCAGGATTGCAGGCAGATTCTTTACCATCTGATCTACCAGGGAATTATTTTCAAGTTGGCTGTATGTCGCGAAATCTCCCAGTGACCACCAGGGAGCTGATATCCGATGCAAAAGCAAGAGAGTTTTTATTACCAAGCTCGAGCTGGGGCTCCCACTGATACCCACGCAGCAGCTATAGGGAGGAGCCCCGAGCTCTGGGTTACATTGCTTATATAGGGTATTCTCGCACGAAAAACTTGAAAAATGGGAGTTTTCGGGTTGGGAGACGTCTAACTGGTTACCTTCTGTGGAAAGGTTAGGTGTTGGGTTCTGATTGGTTCCCATTTCCCGGGCTGGCCAAGGGTTCTGATTGGTTCCCATTTCCCGGGCTGGCCAAGGGTTCTGATTCGTCCCCATTGTCTAGGTAGACCACAAGTTCCTGAGCATCAAGTCAGGAGATTTTGGTCTGGGGTCCAATTGGCTTGTGGGTGGTGGGGTGAGGTCAGGGGATTTCCAAAGGCTCTTGGATTTCCAAAAGCTCTTTTCCTGGAACCTTACAAAATGGAGGAGCTTAGGTCCTTCATGTACACTCTTGCCAGTTTTCACTATAGGTAGCTTTTCCTCTTTTTTTAAAAAATAATTATTTATTTATTTTTAATTGGAGGATAATTGCTTTATAGTGTTGTGTTGGTTTCTGCCATACATCAACCTGAAGCTCTTCCTCTTAATTAAAAGGAAATGATTAAAGAGACTAAGTTTTAGAGATCTGCACCAACACCATTATTCTGATACAAATGCTGATGGTCCTTTAGGTTCTTTTAAGTGTTTAGATCAGCTAAGAATTAGTAAGGAAACTCAGCTTCAGATGGCAGCAAATCAAGTAGACCCTTAATATTCTCTTTTTAACAAAGTCCATTTTGTAATGTATATCAGGGTGTCAAGTGTATAGGTCAGTGGCTACATGCCTCAGTTTTCATTAGGGGGCTCAGAAAAATCACTGAGTCTTATTGTTAATGTTTAGATATGCCTCACTTTGTAAGATTCCTTGGCAAAACAGAATTCTCATAATAAGCAAGTTCTGAGTATTAGACTTTGCTCTAAGGGAGTAGAGAGTGAGAAATGTGAAAGTTGCCACGACCAATTCTGGGGCAATCTGAGCATCAAAGTAAGTACAGTAACGTATTACAGACCATTGAAGATAGGTCTCCTGGAGTCCATATGGATGGTGACCAACTAGACAAGTGGAGGAGATGGGAGGGATTTACTTTTAGCAGAATGCTAAAGGCCAATTGGTAAAAGTGGAGGGAGTGCTGGAGGTGGTAAAACAGTGATCAGCTAGCCTGGTAAAGATGAGTCAGGCAGCCATCATCGCAGGTGCCAGAGACAAGTTTAGGGGAGGAGTATGTTCTTGATCTGGTCTTACCCTGCTCTCACCATGGAGTCCTTATGACTTATAAGACAGAACAAGTAACTATGCAGTGGAGAGATCACATACTACTTTGACCAGGTGATCAAAGTTGATATCTCCAGTGGGGGCAGACAGGATCTGCGCCTCCAGCTAGAAGTGACCTGACGAGGACACAGGGTCTCTTCTGCACTAGTCTAACCTGAATCTGATCATAGGAAATGTCAGAGAAACTTTAAATAAGGAAGGTTCTATTAAAAACAAAAAAAGAGGGCTGTACTCAAAAAATGTCGGTGTCTTGAAAGGCAAAGAAACGCTATGAAAATGTCCCAGATTAAAGGAGGCAAAGGAGATGGAACATGCAATAGTGGACCTGAGATGAGCTCCTATACTGCAGGGAAAAAAGCTGCAAGGCAGCACTGTTGGGTTAATTGACAAAATTGGAAAGTGGACAGAAGTTTAAAGTAGTTAAATTTTCTGATGTGGATAACTGTACTGTGCTTAGGTAAGAGAATATCTGTATTAAAAAAAATATGCACTGGAATATTTAGAGGTAAAGGGTCACAATATACATAATTAACTTTCAAATGGTTTAGAAAAAAATTTTTAATCTATTGAGATAGAGAAGGGAAAAGAAGGTGGGAAGGGAGAGGGAAAAACAGAGTATAAGGCAAATGAAACAAAATATTAGCATTAGATGAATCTGGATAAATGGCATACAGGCTTTCTTTGTACTGTGTTGAAAGTCTGAAATTATTTCTGAACAAAAAGTTTTTTAAAAAAGTTGTCTAGACATTTCTAGAAAGTGCTTTTCACTTATACTGGGCACAAAAGGATTTGGGTTATAAAACACGTTTAGTTGACATGTCATCCTACCTTACTGTGCTTGAATTTTTCTCTAGGTATGTTGGATCTGCTTATTGCAAAATGCTTTTAACTTTTAAAAATGTTGTTCAAATTGTTCCTTGTTTTTTTACATTACTAAAGTAGTTCATCAAAGCAGTCCTGTTGTAAAAGAGTTAAATCATTCTGATGCCACAATATAATTTTTTACTTTATTATTCCTTCCCTGCCCATCCTTAGGAAAAATTAGCATTGAAGTTTGACTTTCCCAGGAATACACTTTGCATTTAATGTATCTGGGAGATGGTTCTTCCTCTATTTGCTTTACGTTTTACCCAATGAAGGAAGAGAGTTGCTGCTGCTGCTGCTAAGTCGCTTCAGTCGTGTCCGACTCTGTGCGACCCCATAGACGGCATCCCACAAGGCTCTCCCGTCCCTGGGATTATCCAGGCAAGAACACTGGAGTGGGTTGCTGTTTCCTTCTCCAATGCGTGAAAGTGAAAGTGAAGTCGCTCAGTTGTGTCCGACTCTTAGCGACCCGGTGGACTGCAGCCGACCAGGCTCCTCTGCCCATGGGATTTTTCCAGGCAAGAGTACCGGAGTGGGGTGCCATTGCCTTTTCTGAAGGAAGAGAGTTAGATAATATAGTTGTACCATACTTTAACTACTTCCCTGTGAAGAGCATTTGGGTTGTTTCAATACAGTATAGACTATAATAGATGGACCCTTGCACATGTGTATGTTTTAACAGTATAGAATACTAGGAATAGTACTGCTGTGTATACTTTGAAATGTTTGATAATACATGCATTTAAATCTTTAATAAATACAGCAAGGCTTCCAAATAGGCTGTATATACATTACATTTTTTTTTTTAATATGAATATAGCAAGACTGACTTCTAAATAGTAGCAACAGTATATGTTCTATTTTCCAACATCTCTGCCAACTGTGGGTATTATCAATTAAAAAAATGATTGCCAATCCTATGGACAAAATAATATTACTTTTTAGGTGCACATTTCCAAGTTTATTGGCCATGGATTTCTTTTTCAATGCACTGTTTCTTCACACCCTTTATCTATTATTCTTTTGGCTGTTTGTCTCTTTCTTATTGGCCTGAAAGAGTTCTTTATAAATTATAGATAATACTTTTTTGTCCTTATACAGTACCTTAAATATTTTCTCCTTGCCTATCTTAGAAGTTTAAAATTTTTATGTAGCCAGAACTTTTACTCTTTTCTCTATGGCTTTTGGGTTTGGTGTCTTATTTAGAAAGATTGTCTCTGTTTCAAGGTTGTAAAGAATACTCTCCATACATCCATCTCTTGTTTTTGTAGTTATCTTTTTAATGTATCTAGAAATTTACATATGGGTTTCATTTCACTTTTGTCCCAACAGATAACCAGTTTCTTCAGCATCATTTATTAAATAATTCATTATTCTTTCTCCAACTTAAATTTTAACTGAATCATAAAATAAATTCCTATGTTTACAGCAGTTTATATCTGCATTCTTTTATTATGTTCTCTTGATCAACATATATGTATTTTCCTGTGCCATTTCTACAATTTTAATTTGGCAGGGAAAATTCTGTAATATATTTTCCTTTTCAGATAATTTTATAACTATTTGCCAGGTTCCACTTAAAATCTGCTGCAATTTTGATTGATTGAACTCTACATGAAAAGTTCTTAGGTCATGATGGGTAGGATCTCAGGCTATGGAGTCAAACCTGGTAATAAGCCATTTTTTAGCTCTGGAATGATAATTGTACCTATTTTAGAGAAAACACTGTTTAGCTTATATGAGACAATATATTGAAATGCAAAGCATAATACTTGGTGCACGTATGTGCTAAAATGTCTTATATATTAACAGGGCTGATATATTCAATCCCAGTTCTGTAGCTTATTAATGAGAGAACCTTTTCAATGACTTAAACTATCAGGCTTCTCTCTAGTAAAGAAACCACCTGCAAAGCGGGAGACCTGGGTTCAACTCCTGGGTGGGAAAGATCTCTTAGAGAAGGGTATCGATACCAGATCAGTATTCCTGCCTAGAGAATTCCATGGACAGAGGCTACAGTCCATGGTGTCTCAAAGAGTCTGGCATGACTGAGAGACTAACACTTTACTTTCAAGAAATTGTAGGGTATGTGTATACCTACTCACACATGCACATACAGACATGTACGTGAACAAAATTTCATTCTACAGCGATGATTAATATATAATGAAGTGCTTTCCTGGATCCTGTCACTTTTTATTCATTCTTTCAAGTAGTGTTTCTGGTGTGGCTGCCATGTGTGGACCCTGGGCTTGATGCCTGGGATATGCCTCATGCAACTTAAAGGCTGGAGGGAAGATAGACAAGACGAATAACCACACACTCAACTTTGCACTTGGGATATATGGCATGAAGAGATGTTAAAGAGTGTTTCCAGAGCTTTGGCTCAGTTTGATGATGTTCATTTTGTCAATTAGCTCAGTTTGTTGAATTTAAAAAATTGATTTCTCAAAAACAGTTTAAAAAGTTTAATGAGTGTGAATATAGATCACAGATTCAGAAGTTTTTTATGGGTTCAAATTCTGATTCTGTCACTTGGATGCTTTGTGACTTTGGGCAGGTTACTTAACCTCTCTGTGTTGCAGTTTCATCGTTTGTAAACTGGGGGTAATACTAAGCTACTTCAGGGGGTTGTCATGAAAAGCAAAGAAGTTAGTATATGTGAAAGTGTATAGAACAGTGCCTGGTACATAAAGAGTGCTGTAGAAGTGTTAATTAACTCTTATTATGACATCATCAGCATCAAAATTTTTAACACTTAATATGGAATTATTTGGGGCTTCCCTGGTGACTGAGGTGGTAAAGAATCTTTCTGCGATGTGGGGGACCCAGGTTCGATCCCTGGGTCAGGAAGATCCCCTGGAGAAGGGAATGGGTACCCACTCCAGTATTCTTGCCTGGAGAATTCCATGGACAGAGGAGCCTGGTGGGCTACGTGGTCCCTGCGGTCACAAAGAGTCAGACCTGACTGAGTGACTAACACTTTCACTTTCATGGAAGTATTTACTTTTTCTCAAATTCTTTTAAAAACCAACATTATCAAGGTATAATTGCATGTGATACAATGACCCATCTTAACTGTACAAATTAAGTTTCGTAAATGTGTTCACCCATTTAACCACCACTATAATTAAGATATTGAACATTTGCATCAGCCTCAAATGCATCAGTTTCCTGGTGCCCTTCTGTAGTCATTTCAAATTCTTTCTAATGCATTTGTTTTATCAGAATTATAGTTTTTGTCTTTTAGCATGTTTAGAATCTTTAATTCATTAAAATTTTTTTGATGTAGAATGTATATCAAGTTTGAGACACAAATTACATGATCTATTATGCTAATCCCTTCTGGCAGTCTCTTCCTTCTGCTTTTTTGAATAAGTTTCTATATTTAATTGCTTCTTGTTAGAAGCAAAATGTCAGCATTTTGCATCAGATTGATTCAGTTAATTTGTCTTGTAGTATAAAGTTTATTTCTCTGTATAATACAAATATGTAGATATGCAATTTAGCTTCTTGCTGAAATTTTCCTGATGTTGACAGAGGAGTATTATGTTGACCATGGGAGTGAAGGAGAATTTAACCTTGAAATTTTAACCTTTTCTTTCTTAGACTCCTCAGAGGACCAGATTACTATCCTTAGCATCTCTGCTTTGCTAGCACCGATAATTCTTGAGTGGTCCAGTATTTGACATAAACCTTTTTCTTGCAGTAATGAATGCAATCATTTGATAAGAGCTGACATTATGAGTTACTTAATATTGACCAGGCACCATGCCTAACCCTAATACATCTCATTTAATTCTTTGAATCCCACAAGTTCGGTATGGTTATCATGATGAATATGAATCTTAGAAAAGCTAATTACAATAACTTGCCCAAAGCCACACATAGTTAAGAATTGATGGAGCTGTTAGTGGGATTCTATGCCCATAGTCTCAGCATTATTTATTTCCCCTTTGAATTTGAAGCTGGGGGGTTTTTGGGTAAATAATTCCTGCTATTTTATAGATTTTTCGCATCTACTTCTTATGTCATCCTCAAAACATCCAATGGGGTAGGGAAGGAAATTTGATATTTTATCCCTTTATGCAAAGGTAGGTAAACTTTCTATGAAAGGCCAGAGAGTAAATATTTTCAGCTTTGTAGACCCTGTGGTCTCACTTGCAACAACTCGGCTCTGAGGGTGTGAGAGGAAATATATAAATAGACATGTATATGATCAAGCGTGGCAGCATTCCAATAAAACTTTATTTACAAAAACAGGGGGCAGGCTGGATTTGGCTCACGAGTTGTAGTTTGGTGATCTCTGTGGCGGTAGACTGGTCTCTTTGAGGACACTGCGGCGTGTCAGCCGGTGGGGGCGGGGGCAGAAGCAGGATTGCTAGTGCAAAGTGTTGTGCCCTGTGTGTTCCCCTACCTTCTCCAGGCTGTAGCACTCAGTACCCCCGACTAGTGCCTTTAGAAGTTTCAAGCCCCATCAATAATAGTAGTGATAATAACTAGTGTTTTATCCTGGATGCTTTGTACTGTGTGCTTTTCAATGGGTCATTTAATCAGTGAACACGCCAGTGAGATGGGAAACTGAGGCAGAAGAAAGGAAAAGGCTTGCCCAAGGTCACAGAGCTAATAGGTAGTGAAATGGATTTGAATTCAGGGAGGCTGACTCTGAGCACCTGAGCTCAAGTCTGACTCTTAATCTATCTATCCCGTGTAATGGGCTTTCTGTTTCAAGTTACCTTGGAAGCCTTATTCTTCAACTACCTCTTCCCAATGGTTAAGAGATAAGATCTATATTCTATTTTAAAAACTTTTGCTTTGGAGCAGAGCTATAAGTAAGGGAATGCTAATTCTGCCATTTTTCTGTCATAGCTGGAAAATTTGAGGGTTGAGTAAGATGATGCAAGAGGTTTCTTTTTGCTTGTCCTTAGGCTGCTCTGGAGACTCAGTTGTAGAACTACTTTAATGATCACAAAAGAAATTATTTGTTAGTATTGTGTCAGTACTGAGCTGGGTACATTAAATACATTATCTCAGTTAAGCCTCAAAACAGTGCTATAAATTAAGTGGCATTACTCCCATCGCATAGATGGAGAAACAGGGGTTCATCTATGAGATGTTGGGTAAGTTAATTAAATCTCCACAAGTCTTAGTTTCCTTATTTGGATATAATAATAACCGTATCTCATAGAGTCATTATGAAGATTAAATGAGTTAATGCACATTAAGGATTTAGAGCAGTGTTTGGCACTCAATAACCTTTTATTATTATTGTTATTATCAGAATATATTAACAGTAGTAATAGTAGAGGTAAAAATTTTTTTGAATTTTATTTATTTACTTTTGCCTGTGCTGTGTCTTTGTTGCTGTGTGAGGGCTTTCTCTAGTTCCGGCAAGTGAGGACTGCTCTCTAGTTGTGGCCCATGGGCTTCTCATTGTGGTGGCTTCTCATGTGGGACGTGGGCTCTAGGGTAGTGGGCTCAGTTGCGGTGCACGGGCTTAATTGCCTGTGCCATGTGGAATCTTCTCTGAGCAGGGATCGAACCCATGTACCCTGCATTGGAAAGTGGATTTTTAACCACTGGACTACCAGGGAAGTCCAGGGGACATTTTTTTTAATGATTGATTGTGGTTTGGAAATAAGCATCTAAATGTCTAACATAGGGGCTTCTCTAGTGGCCCAGCAGTAAAGAATCCGCTTACCAATACAGGAGACATGGGTTGAATCCCTAATCCAGGAAGATCCCACATGCCATGGAGCAACTAAGCGTGTGCGCCAAAACTATTGAGCCTGTGCTCTAGAGCCCTGAACCACAGCTACTGAGCCCACCCGCTACTGAAACCTGCGCCCCCCCCAGAGCCTGTGCTCGTGACAAGAGAGGCCACTGCAGTGGGAAGCTGGTGCCCTGCAAGGAAGAGCATACCCTGCTTGCTGCAGCTAGAGAAAAGCCTGAGTAGCTGTGAAGACCCAGAACAGCCAAAAATAAATAAATAAAATTATATGAAAATGTCTAACACTAACAGACATCAACAGGTTGAATTTATGGTTATTAATTCATGGGAAGATGTATCAGCTTTCTTCATTTTACTATTTATTTATTTAATTTATTTGGCTATGCTGAGTCTTAGTTGCAGCATGTGGGATCTAGTTCCTTGACCAGGGATCGAACCCAGGCCCCCTGCCTTGGGAGCATAGAGTCTCAGTCACTGGACTACCAAGGAATTCCCAGCTCTGTTCATTTTAAATTAAAAATAACCTCTATTTGTGATGGTTTCAAAATTAAATAGCTTGAAATGGTAAAACTCAGTCTCCTGGTTCTGTTTGTAGGTATTTGTTTTGTATGAAATTATGCTCCTGCAAAAACAGTATGCCCCAGATATTCCTCTGTTTACTATAGCTTTATAGGACCGGCACCAGAGGACAGGAGTGCTTGACGTATTAAGTGATTGCCAGGGTTCATTTTACAACCATAAAAATAGTAGCTGAGGACTGTGCACAGGGAAGTAAAATAATTCACTAACTTTTGTTCAACAAATTCAACAGTACACCTTTGTAAAATAACATGTTTTGCGTATACACTCTTTATTACACACCGCACGTGGCTCTACACATTTTGGGTTTGTACATGCCCATTCCTCTCTGAGGTTATATCCCAAACCGTGTGAATTCTGTAATAATGACAATTTAAAGTATTTGTTCAATGTCAATTTTGACTATATGTGATTTTCCTTTTATGACTTAGAACTTAACCCTTACCTTAAGCTTCAACTCAACTCCATATTTATAATGAAACGCAGAAAGGAAAATATTTCCCCCTTCATAAAGTTAATTATTTCATTTTTTAAAAAACACACTTCTCTATATGTTAGTAGAAACTAAAGCAATGCTGAGCTTCCCTGGTGGCTCAGTGGATAAAAAATCTTCCTGCAATGCAGGCAGCCTGGCTTCTGTCTCTGGGTTGGGAGGATCCCCTGCAGAAGGGAATGACTACCCACTCCAGATTCTTGCCTGGAGAATTCCATGGACAAAGGAGCCTGGTGGGGTCCATGGGGTCGCAAAGAGTTGGACATGACCGAGCAACTAACAATTAAAGCAGTGCTGTCCAGTTCATTTGTTGTCTGTGAGGGTGACATCTGGTGGTTCTTTTTAATTTCATGTTTTCTCTGTGCTTGGTTGTTAGAAACTCCAAAGAATCACCATGTGAACTGCTTTGCCTGGTCCTTAACACACTAGCTGGCTACTGAGGATTGAGGTAGTACAACTGATAAGACTCTGACAGCTCAGCCCTTCATTTGGACGCAGACCCTCTGGATGGCAGCCTGCA
>SJYQ01001091.1:780607-848906 GCA_006410935.1 Redunca redunca | reverse complement strand
AGTTGGCTTAAAGCTCAACATTCAGAAAACTAAGATCATGGCATCTGGTCCCATCACTTCATGGGAAATAGATGGGGAAACAGTGTCAGACTTTATTTTTTGGGGCTCCAAAATCACTGGAGATGGTGATTGCAGCCATGAAATTAAAAGATGCTTACTCCTTGGAAGAAAAGTTATGACCAACCTAGATAGCATATTGAAAAGCAGAGACATTACTTTGCCAACCAAGGTCCGTCTAGTCAAGGCTATGGTTTTTCCAGTAGTCATGTATGGATGTGAGAATTGGACTATAAAGAAAGCTGAGCACTGAAGAATTGATGCTTTTGAACTGTGGTGTTGGAGAAGACTCTTGAGAGTCCCTTGCACTGCAAGGAGATCCAACCAGTCCATTCTGAAGGGGATCAACCCTGGGATTTCTTTGGAAGGAATGATGCTAAAGCTGAAACTCCTGTACTTTGGCCACCTCATGCTAAGAGTTGACTCACTGGAAAAGACCCTGATGCTGGGAGGGATTGGGGGCAGGAGGAGAAGGGGACGACAGAGGATGAGATGGCTGGATGGCATCACCGACTTGATGGATGTGAGTCTGAGTAAACTCCGGGAGATGGTGATGGACAAGGGAGGCGTGGCGTGCTGCAATTCATGGGGCCGAAAAGAAGACATGACTGAGCAACTAAACTGAACTGAACTGATGGTCAGTAATACTCTAATCCAATTTTCTGTTGATGGGCAGGGCTATGTTTCCTCCCTGTTGTTTGACCTGAGGCCAAACTGTGGTGGAGGTAATGAAGATAACGGCAGCCTCCTTCAAAAGGTCCCATGCAGGCATTGCTGCACTAAGTGCCCCAACCCAGCACCAGGCCACCCCCGCCCCACACCTCTGCCGGAGACTCCTAGCCACTCACGGGCAAGTGTGGGTCAGTCTCTTGTGGGGTCACTACTCCTTTCTCCTTGATCCTGGTGTGCACAAGAGTTTGTTTGTGCCCTCTGAGAGTCTGTTCCCCTAGTCCTGTGTAAGTTCTGGCGGCTCTTCCGTGGTGTTTATGGTGACCTCCTCTAAGAGGGCTTATACCATACCAGATCTGCTGCGTCCAGACCCCCTTCCCCTGTGGCAGGTAACTGAGTACCCGTACCTCCGCAGGCGATGCTCTGGCTCTAATCTGATAGTAAATAGCAAAGTCATACACAAGAACATCATCTGAGAGAATTCAAGAATCCTTGGGAGGATTTGTGCAACAGTCTGCAGTATTACCTCCAGAGATATGACGCCCCTTTCGCTCCACTCCTGCCCAATTGCCTTAGCTCCAAGTTTTGGATGTTTTTCTTAATTAACATTAAAAAAAATACTTTGAAGTTAAATCTGGAGTTGAATCTCAGTTCCTTCACTTACCAGCTATGTAATATTGCTTAGGTAGTTACCTGTGACTGAATTTACTTGCTACAAATTGGGAGGAGCTTTGTAAAGTGCCTGACACATGTTAGGCACTCATTTAATCTTAGGTCTTCTCTTTGTGTGTCAATCGTGTCCAACTCTTTGTGACCCCGTGGACTGTAGCCTCTGTCCGTGGAGTTCTCCAGGTAAGAATACTAGAATGAGTAGTAGCCTTTTCTTCTCTAGGGGATCTTTCCAACCCAGGGATCCAACTGGGTCTCCTGCACTGCAGGCAGATTCTCTACCATCTGAGTCACCAGGGAAACTCTTTTCTTTTTAAGTGAAAAAAAAAAAAAAAAATCACCTTTTTTCTGGTCTTTAGAGACAAAGTTTTCTTCCTCTTTTTGTCCTTCTCTCTTGCTTTTTTTCTATTTCTCTTTCTCATTTCTAGTTTATTAGAATAAAATCCTAGAACTCTGGTGGATTTTCTCTGTTACGTGGAGGCATTCTATTAAATTTTTGTTATTCATCTAAATGGGAAAAATTGATTTTAACATTATGTTTTAATTAAAAAATTTCCCCCAGCTTTGTGAGCTATAGTTAACCTATAACATCGTGTAGGTTTTAGGTGTGCAACTTAGTGATTTGATACATGACTGTATTGTGAAATGATTACCATAATAAGGTTAGTTAACACATCCATCTCACATCTCACATCATGAAAAATGCTGGGCTGGAGGAAGCACAAGCTGGAATCAAGGTTACCGGGAGAAATATCAATAACCTCAGATATGCAGATGACACCACCCTTATGGCAGAAAGTGAAGAACTAAAGAGCGTCTTGATGAAAGTGAAAGAGGAGAGTGAAAAAGTTGGTTTAAAGCTCAACATTCAGAAAACTAAGATAGCATCCGGTCCCATCACTTTATGGCAAATGGATAGGGAAACAGTGGAAACAGTGTCAGACTTTATTTTTCTGGGCTCCAAAATCACTGCAAATGGTGATTGCAGCCATGAAGTTAAAAGATGCTTAGCTTACTCCTTGGAAGGAAAGTTATGACCAACCAAGATAGCATATTAAAAAGCAGAGGCATTACTTTGCCAACAAAGGTCAATCTAGTCAAGGCTATGGTTTTTCCAGTGGTCATGTATGGATGTGAGAGTTGGACTGTGAAGAAAGCTGAGCGCCGAAGAATTGATGCTTTTGAACTGTGGTTTTGGAGAAGACTCTTGAGAGTCCCTTGGACTGCAAGGAGATCCAACCAGTCCATTCCAAAGGAGATCAGTCCTGGGCGTTGGTTGGAAGGAGTGATGTTGAAACTGAAACTCCAATACTTTGGCCACCTGATGTGAAGAACTGACTCATTTGAAAACACCCTGATGCTGTGAAGGATTGAGGGCAGGAGGAGAAGGGGACGAAAGAGGATGAGATGATTAGATGGCATCACCGACTGAATGGACATGGGTTTGGGTGGACTCCGGGAGTTGGTGATGGACAGGGTGGCCTGGCGTGCTGCGGTTCATGGGGTTGCAGAGAGTTGGACACAACTGAGCAACTGAACTGAACTGAACCGAACACATCTATCATGTCACATAGTCATAATTTGTGTGTATGAGGAAAATTTTCAATGTCAGCTCTTTGAACAACTTTCGAATATGCAGTGCAGTATTGTTAGCTGTGGTTTCCATGTTGTACAGTATGTTTTATTTAGAGAACCTGCTGCATATGATAGGGGCTTTCCCCATGGCTTGGGGGTAATGAATTTGCCAGCAATGCAGGAGACATGGGTTCGATCCCCGGGTCAGGAAGGTCCCCTGGGGGAGGGCATTGCAACCCACTCTAGTATCCTTATGGGTATAATCCCAAGGACAGAGGAGCCTGATGGGTTACAGTCCATAGGGTCACAAACAGTCGGACCTGACTGCAGTGACTGAGCACTTCAGGCATATACTGCTTGTGATAAAGGGAGAGGTGTGACTCAGATGAAGATGAGTTCTTACTGGATATAACAGTGTTTATTGTTTTGAGATGGATTGTTGCTGTTGTTCAGTCACTAAGTCATGTCTGACGCTTTGGGACTTTATGAACTGCAGCATGCCAATATTCCCTCCTTCACTATCTCCTGGAGTTTGCTCAAACTCATGAGTCAGTGATGCCATCTAACCATCTCATCCTTTGTCGCCCCCTACTCCTCTTGCCCTCAGTCTTTCCCAGCATCGCAGTCTGTTCCAGTAAGTCAGCTCTTTGCATCAGGTGGGCCAAGTACTAGAGATTGAGCTTCAGCATCAGTCCTTCCAGTGAATATTCAGAGTTGATTTCCTTAAGGATTGACTAGTTTGATCTCCTTGCTGTCCAAGGGACTTTCAAGAGTCTTCTCCAGCACCACAGTTCAAAAGCATCAATTCTTCAGTGCTCAGCCTTCTTTATGGTCCATCTCTCACATCAGTACATGACGAATGGAGAAACTATAACTCTGAGATGGGTATAGGGGTATTAGTTGTTTCAGTGTAAATACTAGCCTTGTTTCTTTTTAAAAGGAGAACTGGCTTTTTGAGCTGTCTTTCCTGAAGCCCACTCAGTGTCCCTGTGTCTGCTGTGTGCTCTGCTCTGGGTTGAGGTTTGTGAGGAGGGGGTCGGGTGCACAGAAGCTCTCAGGAGCATGCTCTCTGCATTCCCCGCTTCCTGGTACAGGTCGGCCTGGGTGGGGTTAACAGGAATGCTGGAGGGACCATGAGCGGGTATCTGGCACAGGTAAATTTAATTGGTCATCACAGCTAGAACTGGGTTCCTGGAGAATGTAGTCTTTCACCTTCTCTGCATCCCTTCAGATGGTAAACTGGGCTGTGATTCAAAATGACAAGGTTGGTGATGCCAAGAGCCTTTTCAGACTTTTGATTTGCAGAAAGGAGTCTTTTCTTAGAACTTTTTATATAGGCCAGAGAAGCCTACACATTGGCTTAGGTTCTTTTGCTAGAGGGCCAGCTCCTTTTTCTTTCAGTGGCTGGTTTATGAGCTTCTGATTTTGCTCCAGTCATTAGTCTCTGGAGAATGAGGAATAAGATGGAATTGCCCCTGACTCCACCTCCCTTACAGAGTATGGTATGAATGTAGATAAATAGATCAGGGATCCCAAATTCGCAACTCAGTTCTGCCACTACTTAGAATGTCTCTTCTTTTTCGTATTTACACATTTTGTTTCCTGCCTGTCTGCAGAGTCAGTATGTTGTATGTGTCTGGTCGCTCAGTTGTGCCTGAGTCTTTTGCAGCCCCATGGACTGTAGCCCACTAGGCACCTCTGTTCATGGGATTCTCTAGGCAAGAATACTGGAGTGGGTTGCCAAACCATTCTCCAGGGTATCTTAGCAACCCAGGGATTGAGCCCTAGTCTCCTGCATTGCAGGCAGATTCCTTACCATTTGAGCCACCAGGGAAGCTGTAGTATGCTGTATACATTGTCCAGTATTAATAATCAAATGAGAGAAAAGCTCTTGGGTTCTCTTTCTTCATTTCTGTGTTATAGTTCTAAATGAGGTGATGTGATCACTGCCTTGATGGCCCAAGCTCAGTTCATTCATTCAGCAATATGTATCTTTTGAGCAACAACTCTGTGCCAAGCCCTGGTGATTTCTTTGTAGACATGATAAATGAGAACCTGCCCTGATGGAGACAGATTGTAACCATGTAAACAAATGAGATGATTAGAGATTATGATATTAAGAATGGTATTGAGAATGAAAGAAATCAGATGATGGGAAACTATTAGTATGCTGCTATTCTTAGTAATTTTAACTTGGTTTATCAGAGGACTTGAAAATGGAAAGATGAGAGTGAGTCAGCCATAGGAAGAGTTGAGTGAAGAACATTCTAGGAAAGAGACATGCAGAGAGGCATGGGATGAGTTTGGCTTGTTCATGGAACAGAAGGACAGACCTGTGGCGGAAGTGGAGCAAGTAAGGGGGCCAATAGGCAGAGGGATAGTCAGAGGCTGTCAGGGTCGTTTAGGGGCTTCATAGGTCTTTGAGAAGGAATTTGAATTTTATTTTTCTTTCAGGACTCTACCTTGTTCTTTTTAAAAATTGAAATATAGTTGATTTACAGTGTTTTAAGTTTATATTATATAGGCTTCTCTTGTAGCTCAGTCAGTGAAGAGTCTGCATGCAATGCAGGAGACCTGGGTTTGATCCCTGGGTTGGAAAGTCCCCTGGAGAAGGAAATGGCAACCCACTCCAGTATTCTTGCCTGGAGAATCCCATGGAGCCTGGCAGGCTACAGTCTATGGGGTCTCAAGAGTTGGACACGACTGAGCAACTAAGCTCACACTCTTCAGTCTCATTCAACCCAGAAGCACAATGAAACAAATAACAGGACTAAGCACACAACACAAGTTTATAGCAAAGTGATTCAGTTATACATACATATATATAGGCCTCCCCTGTTGGCTCAGTGGGTAAAGAATTTGCCTGCAGTGCCGGAGACACAGGAAACATGGGTTCAGTTGTTTGATCAGGATGACCCATGGAGGAAGAAATGGCAACCCACTCCAGTATTCTTGCCTGAAAAATTCCATGGACAGAGGAGCCTGGTGGGCTATAGTCCAAAAGGTCACAAAGAGTCAGACATGACTGAACGACTAAGCACCCATATACACACACACACACACACACACACACACACATATAGTGTATATATATTCTTTTTCAGAAACTTTTCCATTATAGGTTATTTTATAAGATACTGAATATTTCTTATACTATACAGGAGGTCTTGGATGTTTATTAAGTTTGGATTTATTCTCTGTGCAGTGGAAAACTTTTAAAGAGGTCTAAAGCAGTAGTATGATGTGAGCTTATTAAAGAAGAGAAAGATAAGAGTAACTTCAGCTGTTATGTGAAGAGTTGAATGGCAAGTGTGAAGTGTGAGGGTAGGGAGGCCAGGATGGTCCTGTGTGTGGCTGTGGAAATAGTGGAAGGAATGTGAGGGAAGGAGGCTTTGAAGATTCGACTAGGTTATAGTGGGTCCCAGATAACTGGATGAGGAGCTTGGATTTGATTTTTGCGTCTATGAGGGAACTTTGTGTATGTGTACGTTTGTGTGTGAGTGTATGTGTGTGTCTAAGTGTGTGTGTGAGTTTACGGGTGAGCTTGTGAGGGTGTGAGTCAGTGTGTATGAGTGTGGGGTGCATGTGTGGATTTGTAAGCAGATGCGAGTGTGCATGTGTGTGTGTGTGTGTGTGTGTGTGTGTGTGTGTGGTTTTCCTCCTGATGCAACTTTAGAACAGGCCAGCGGCATAAAGAAAAGGCTGCCCTCTATGCTGTAGAGAGCAGTCTGGTGCAGGGAGACTTGCTGGGTGGGTAGTGGAGTTGGATGTGACACAAAGGCCCAGGGGTGCTAATGTGGCCAGCCAGGGAGAAAGACATGACTGAATTGGGCAAGTCCTGTTGTCTGTGTCATTGTGCTTCTGGGTTGAATGAGACTGAAAACTCCTTTAGAGGAGTCACAGTTTCTTCAAATTAGCCCACTTTGATTGCTAGCTGAGTATTTACTAGTCTTTTTTTTTTTTTTTAAAGTACCTAAGTTAAATCTCACTTACATTCATGTGCTTGATTTCTCTGAAAGGAATTACCTTAGTGAGCGTTAAGTGGAGTAGTTCTACGGCATCCCACCCAGACTCCCCACTCTGTTCCTGAGAGCCGTGCACACATGTGCTTGGGTGCATGCGTACGCGCGTGCATACACAAGTCTCTTTTATATTTAAAGTTCTTGATTCCTGAGACACTCATTGTGTTTTTTGTTCCCCCAGGACATCTTTGAAGATGCTTTGGAAACCCTCTCTGTGTAAGTAGTAACGTAATAAAAAAGTATGTAGTAGATAAAATTGATGGTTTTCTTTTTTAAAAAATAAATATTTCATTCTTATTTTTTTGAGTATAGTGACTATTGTTGGAAAAACTCAGTTCTCTATAATTTAACATTTAGGATGTGATTAAGCTTAGGAAAGGATCTATCCAAAGTTACTGTCAAATACATTTTTTGAGTCAGATTTCTTGTAACCTTAAACTAAAATAAAAGAAAAAATGTTTTCCAACAAATTAAATTTTGTTTATAGCTAACCCTTTTATATCTTGCCCATATTTCTTTACATGGTTAGCCTCATATTGTAGATTTTTGCTTTTGGTTTGTACTTAGTTTTATTATAAGCATTTCTTATAAGTCTATATAATTTTCGTATGATGTCATATTAGATCAAGTGGAACACTACAGTTTACTTATTCATTTCTCCTTTCTTAGACATTTAGTAAAACTAAGTAGTGAATATTTTAATATGTATAATTTTGTTATATTTTTGAATTGTCTCTGAAAGTTTAACTTCACCAATGTAGAATTATTGGCTATAAAAGGGATGACTATTTTTATTGCTGTTTATGTGATATTTCTCAAGTTGCCTTTCTGTACTAGTCAACTCTGGCTGCCATAACAAAATACCATAGGTTGGGTAGCTTAAACAACAGAAATTAATTTTCTCACAGTTTTGGAGCCTGAAAGTGAGAGATCAGGTTGCTAGCATGGTTTGGCTCTGGTGGGAGCTCTCTGCCTGGTTTACAGATGGTCACTTTCTCACTGTATCTCCACAGGTAGAGAGAGAGGTGGGGGGAGAGAGAGAGAGAGAGAGAGAGAGAGAGAGAGAGAGGTCTCTAGGGGTTCTTCCTATAAGGGAAGAGGGTCATGAGGACCCCACTCTCAGGATCTGGTCTAAATCTAATTATCTCCCAAAGGCCTCATCTCCAAATGCCATCACACTGGGGAGTCAGGGCTTCAATATGTGAATTTTGGGGGAATGCAATTCTGAGATGGTTAAATGTTATCACCGACTCGATGGACATGAGTTTCAGCAAGCTTCAGGAGTTAGTGATAGACAGGGAAGCCTGACGTGCTGTAGTCCATGGGGTCGAAAAGAGGTGGACACGGTTGAGTGACTGAACTGTTGAGCGACTGAAATGAATTCAGTCCACAGCACTTTCAAAAGAATTTTATCTTTTGAATTTTATCTTATTTTAGCCATGAACAATGTGTAGGTGTAGCATTATCATCCCTAGGTATTATTTGAAACCATTTTGCTGCTTAAAAAGTGAAAAGTGTTAGTAGCTCAGTCGTGTCCAACTGTGACACTGTGGACTGTAGCCAACCAGGATCCTCTGTCCATGGAATTCTCAACGCAATAATATTGGAGTGGGAAGCCATTCCCTTCTCCATAGGAACTTCCTGGCCCAGGGATTGAACCTGGGTCTCTTGCATTGCAGGTTCTTTTCCGTTTGAGCCATCAGGGAAGCCCTTTGCTACTTTAGTGATACTTAATTGTTTTGTTAAAAAATTTTTTTTTCTGGGCGTTCTCTCGTGGCCTGATGGTTAGGATTCCAGGCCTTCACTACCATGGCCTGGGATTAATCCCTGCTTGGGGAACTGAGATCCCACAAGCCATGTGGTGTACCCCTCCTACCCCCAGTTTTTTTTAATCATTGTTTAGTCTATTGCATTCCCATATGTATGAATTTTAGTCTTCTCTTGCCTATTTAACTTTTTTCTCACTGTTTCTCATACATACTTATGAACTTACATATGTATATACACCTTCATCTTTGGTTCTATTTGCTACAGATACTTTCCCTTAATTGCTATTTTTATGTTAGAGTTGCACATTTTTTTATTGTCCAAAAGTTTTTAGTGTTTGTCATTGAAAGTATATGTGATTAAAAAGAACTTAATTGTGATTAGGATTTAAAAAAATAACCTTGCTACTGTGCAATAGTTTCAGATTTACAGAACTATTATGAACATAGTATGGAAAATTCTATATATCCCACACTGGTTTTCTCTATGATTAATTTCTTACATTAGAATGGTACATTTGCCACAATTAATAATCTAATATGGATGTGTTGTTATGGCTAAAGTTCATACTTTATTCAGATATCTTTAGTTTTTATGTAGTATCCTTTTTCTGTTCTGGGATCTCATTCAGGACACCACATTATAGTTATTTGTCCTGTCTCTTTAGCCTACTCGTGATTGTGACAGTTTCTCAGACTTTCCTTGGTTTTGATGACCTTGTCAGTTTTGAGACTACTCATTTGTTTTGTGGAATAGCTCTCAATTGAGATTTATCTGTTTTTTTTTTTTTTTCCTCATGATTAGACTGAGTTCATGTATTTTGGGGAGGTAGACCACAGATGTAAAGTATCATTCTCATCACACTATATCAAAGGTACATGTTATCAACCTGGCTTACTACTGTTGAGGCTAAACTTAATCACTTGGCTTGAGCTAGTGTTTGTCAAGTCTTGCCACTGTAAATTTACTTTTCCTCCCCTTCCCTTTTCATTCTCACTCCAGTACTCTTGCCTGGCAAATCCCATGGATGGAGGAGCCTGGTAGGCTGCAGTCCATGGGGTCACTAGGAGTCGGACACGACTGAGCGACTTCTGTTTCACTTTTCACTTTCATGCATTGGAGAAGGAAATGGCAACCCACTCCAGTGTTCTTGCCTGGAGAGTCCCAGGGATGGGGGTGCTTGGTGGGCTGCCGTCTCTGGGGCCGCACAGAGTCGGGACACGACTGAAGTGACTTAGCAGCAGGAGCAGCAGTCTTTTCATGCTGTAGTCTTTGGAAGATAATCTGCTTGTGTAATTTTAAAAATTACTTTTAAGGCGAGTGCATTATTTGCCACCCAGAAATCTTATTCCGCTGTGCTGCTGCTGCTCTGCTCTGAGCATTGGCAGGAACTGAGCTTGAGGTGCATGGTAGACTGAACTCCAGGAGGTAGAAAAGGGTCTGACTATGGGGCTGGTGACTAGAATTCACAGTGGAGGCTCTGCTGTTCCCAATGAGAAACTGGGACATTGGACACGCATCAGAAAGGGGTTCAGGTCTCAGAGATGAAAATAGGTCAGGCTGATGTAATTGATGTAACAAATGGGCAATACACATTAAAACTTGTGTTTCCTTGAATTTTCACTGGTTGCATTAAATTGGCAGCAGCTTTACCTCTGGGTTTGAAAGGCATTGTCAGCAATTTCTAACACTGACTAGTTTTTAAAAAATCAAATTATAGGGAAACAAAAACCTTCTGAACTTGACTTCTGGTTTCCGGTTTTGCATGTAAGGAGCTTGAAGTCACCACTCTGTCCTAACAACAAGTTAAGAGCTTAACAGACTTGAAAAATCCACAATTCATTTTGGAGCCAAAGGAAAGGGGAGGATACAGGGCATATCCCTACCCCCAGTACTAGAGGGTCAGAAGGGAAATACGGGGAGTATGGTGTACAGAGCCAAAGCCGGGACTGAAAGACCTCAGCTGTGATGGATGAATTGGTGGAGGCTTAGCGTGAACAACTCTGGGAGTTAAGAGCCACAGGGGAACCCCTCATGTGAAGCCCCCTCCCCTCCTAATGTGAGATTTGCCTCTAGAAGCTCTGCCAGATTCCCACAGTAAATAGAGGAGAAAAATCCCTTTGGGCATCCTGAAGGGTAAGGAGAAAAGGAACCATTCTGAAATGTACCAGAGCTGACTATTCTGAACAAGGCCTACCCTCAGGGGAGAGTAGTTAACCAGAGTCTAACTTACCTGGGATCTCCAGCCCACTCTGGCCATCCTGTCCTGTCTACGTGAGAAGAAAAACAGAGAAACACTTGAGAAGGGCCCAGTCCAGAGGCACAGGCTCCTGTAAGGACTGTGACCCAATCACAGGAGTGCAGGGTGTTTCCCCTCCCCAACCCTTCACCATGTGACTGCAGGCTGATTTACGGTAGTTCCTTTTATGTACGTCATGTTTAACCACCAAGAAAGATTACAAGGCAGGCCAATAGGCAAAAAACACAGTTTGAAGAGGCAGAGTCAACATCTAAACCGGACATAACAGGGATGTGAGGGTTTCCAACAACTGTGGTGAATATGCTGTGGGCTCTGTGGGTGAATTAGAGAGCCTGCCTGCAGGAACAGATAGGCAGTGTAAACAGAAAGATGGAAGTCATAAGCAGGAACCAGAAAGAAATGCTAGAGATCAAAACACTCTAACAGAAACGAAAGCTGCCTTTGATGGACTTATTAGACTGGACATGGCTGAGCAAAGAGTCTCTGAGCTAGAGGCTAGAGCAATATAATCCTGAATAGAATCCTCAAAAACTGAAAAGCAAAGAGAACAAAGACTGATTGGAAACAAAACAGAATATCCAAGGACTGCAGGACAAGTACAACAGATGTTGTATGGGAACACTAGGAGGAAAAGAAAGGAACAGAAGAATATTTGAAACAATGATGTTTGATAATTTCCACAATTAATGTTAGACACGAAACCATAAATCCAGTAAGGTAAGAGAACACTGAATAGGATGAACACCAAAAAATAACCTCTTGATAGATCTGTCACCTGCAAAGAGTAGCAAAGATACATTCCTGAAATAAAAAACACACCTCTAGAGGAGCAGAGGTAACTTCTCATCAGAAACTAGGCAAGCGAAAGAAAGTGGAGTGAAATATTTGTGTTGAGAGAATAAAACCACCAACCTAGAATTCTGTACTCTGTGAAATTATCTTCAAAAGTAAAGGAGAAATAAAAGCTTTCTCAGGAGAACAAAAATTAAAGCAATTTGTTACCCATAGATCTGCCTTCTGAGGAACATGAAAAGAAGTTCTATATAGAGAGGGAAAATAATATGTAGAACGTCATATCTACATAAAGAAAAGAAGAACATCAAAAAAGGAATAAGTCAAAATAAAACAGTTTTTCATATTCTTAATTGATCTAACAGATAGCAGTTTGTTGAAAATAATACCAACAGTGTATTTGGTTATATATACTTATGTTTATATATATATATATATACACAAAAGATATATATATATATATATATGCTTGTGTATGCTCACATCTAAGTGAGATGAATGACAACAGTGATACAAGGAATGGGAAGAAGGATAGTATTGTCTTGTTATTATAAGGTACTCACACTACCTGTGAAGTGGTAGAGTATGTTTGAATGTAGACTTAGATTAGATGTAAATGTGTATCGAAAACTCTAGGGCAACCACCAAAAAAAAGTAAAAAAAGAAGTAAAGCTGATGTGCTAAGAAAGGAGAGAAAATGGAGCATATGAAATGTTCAATCAAAACAATATAAGGCAGGAAAAAGAGTGGAAGACAAGAACAGGAACAAAAAGTGAGGGCAAGAAATAAAAATAGTGATGAACATGGTAGATGTTAATCCAGCTGTATCAATAATCACTTTGAATGTCGGTGGTCTAAATTTACCAATTAAAAGACATTATTAGAGTAGCTCAAAAAGTATGGTCCAACTATATGTTGTTTACAACAAAACCCATTTTAAATAAAAGACATATATAGAATAAAAGTAAATTGAGAAAAAATATACCATGCTAACAGTAATCATCAGAAAGCAGGAATAGCTGTACTAATTTCGGACAGAGCAGACTCTAAAGTAAGGAAAGTTATCAGGAATAAAGAAAGGCATTAGCTAATGATAGTGGGGCCAATCTCCCAAGAAGGCATAACAGTTCTTAATGTGTGGATACCCAGCAACAGAGCATCAAACTACATGAAGCAAAAATAGAATTATTATACAAGGAGGAATAGATGGTTTCATTACCATCGTTGGTGACTTCAACTCCCCTTTTTCAGAAATACACCCAGCAGGCAGAAAATTTTAGCTGAACTAAAAAAAAGAAAACCCTGAACTTAACCCAACTGAAGTTAATTTAGATCCCTATCTCATGCCAGCCCCTACATTGCCAGCACATTATTCCAACACCGTTTGCTAAGTCTGTGAGTAAAAGAATATGTATGATGCCTCCTCCATCAAATAATAAGCTCATTAAACTAATAACTCTCTGTTTCTGGGGGCTTTCTGTTTTGGTCCTTTGATCTATGTGTCTTTGTGTTTGCACAAAACTATTCTATCTGCTTTAGATGTTTCAATATTAGTATGACTGGTTCTCAGGAGAATAGCCTCCAAAAATGACTCCTGTGACAGAGATGTTTTTGATTCGTGACTGTCAGAAACCCACGGTGAACTCTGAAAATGTGAAATTCTTGGAAAATTTGTATGCCTTAGCTTCTTTTAGCTGTCAACCATATATTACGTTTTTTCCTCTCATCTTGAAAACAATACTTTTTTAGTGCTACCTCACTTTCTGATGATCTAACATTTTCTTTTCCATTCCTTGCCTCTTTCAGCCTGTCTGCAGCTGTTGCCAGCAGTTTTTGCTATTTTTGTAATTTTGTATTGGGTGTAGCCAATTAACAATGTAATAGTTTCAGGTGAACAGGGAAAAGACACAGCCGTATATATACATGTATTCATTCTCTGCCATGCCAGTATTTTGTTTTACTTCCAAATTTAACTTCCCTGTCAGCCAGTCTTGTTTAGCAAACCCAAAGGCTTATCCGTTCCAGAGCTTGCCTTGTTCTTTCAGGTTTCGGATGTGCATTATTACTGGTGACACCTTAGACTGTTCCTTAAACGGTTTTGTGTTTCCTCTTTGGTGTTGCCAAAATGTCCTTGGTACGCACTTCTCTCACCTTGGTGTAGCAACACATAATAGTAACATTTCACCTAATAGAGAACCTTACCTATTTGAAGTAGAGTCCAATTCCAAAAAGGGTAGCCAAAGTAGATCTTCGAGCCCATGCTCTAAAAACCTTGCCCTTATAGTAGAGACTTATATCTGGAGTCTGTTTACAATGAATGTGAATAGACTTATGCTTTTTAGTATAATTTTGCTGGAGTTCTAGGAGGTATGGTGAGAGGGTGGTTTTATATTTATTGATAGTAATATACTATTACTATATATAACAGATATAGTTATTTGTTGATAGTAGCAAAAAATGGCAGAGAAGGAAGAAAGTAAGTACGATGTATAGTCATAGAACTCCAAAGCACAGCAGTGTGGTTTTACCTTGCTCAGGTACACATGCCGAAATGTACCTTTCTGGAGAGTCAACCCCTTGGACTTGACAGTGAACTTGATTACCAGTTTCAGCTTCATTTACTACCTGGGGGACCTGTTGGGACAGTTTCACTGAGTCTCAGTTTCTTAATGTGCTCACAGATTTATTGGGGAGATAAAATGAAATTCAATTTAAATATTATAATGGGTATAAACAAATAGTAGGTGCTCAGTAAATATCGGTACTTTACTGCTCCCTGACCCTGGTCACTGTCAATCTCCACTGAGAAAGTCATGTTAATAATGCTGTCTCTGAGACATTGGAAAAAAGTTATATTATATCTAGTATATTCTATTTAAGAGGATAGAAACTTGTGTCATATATGTAAGAAAATTTCAAAATGACTAAAAATGTTTCCAGATAACATTTGAAAGTCAGTAGGTTGTACTTTGGGCTTTCCTGGTAGCTCAGACTGTAAAGAATTTGCCTGCAACGCAGGAGACGTTGAGTTCAATCCGTGAGTCGGGAAGATCCCCTGGAAAGTGAAGTAGCTCAGTCGTGCCCAACTCTTTGGGACCCCATGGACAGTAGCCTGCACCAACCTCCTCTGTCCACGGGATTTTCAAGGCATGAGTACTGGAGTGGGTTGTCATTTCCTTCTCCAGGGAATCTTCCCAACCCAGGGATCGAACCCAGGTCTCTCACATTGTAGACAGACGGTTTACCATCTGAGCCACCAGGGAAGGATACACAAGTCAGAGTCGGGAAGATCCCCTGGAAAAGGCAATGGCAACCCAATCCAGTATTCTTGCCCGGAGAATCCCACGGACAGAAGAATCTGGCGGGCTATGGTCCAGGGCTTTGCAAAGAGTTGGACACGACCGAGTGAGTAACACTTTCACTTTCGCTTCGGATTCCCAGGTAGCTCAGTGTTACAGAGTCTGCCTGCCACTGCAGAAGACATAGGCGACGCAGGAGACTGAGGGACTGAACACACACATGCTTTATTTACAGGGAGAGCTCTCTTGGATGTTTCTCTGTATTCCACAACATAGAGTGTGATGTTCCTGTACCACCTCTCCTGAGTTATTGACCCTTTCTGAAATTGAAAATATTACTGAAGAAATCTGTTATTCTATATTTTTCTTTTAACCTATTCTATATGTTTTCTCTCTGATTACAAGTATATGTGAATTGTAAAAAATTCTTAACTGGTTTTTATGTGAACTTTTATTTTGTCCTAGTTTCAGGGTTTTCCAACACTTATCTCTGATTCCCTCTTCCATTTATCATGCCATGACATTTCTTTTGTGATCTGTTAGTTGCTAAACTCGGTAGAGCTCTTTTTCCTTATGCTGATCAAACTACATATTTTGGTTTTATGTGCAGATAGCAATGCTTCAGCCTGGCTGTAGGAGGGTGTGGTCCTCTTGCCAACCTGGTGATTAATTTCTTCCTGTGAATATTTTCTTCTGAATTTGTAATGAAAAGGTGCAAGTGAACAGATGAGGAGCGGCTTCAAGTGTTGCCACTAAAGAAAACTGATTTCCTACTCTCCTTTTCTGCTTAGTTAATTCACTACCACAGATGTAGTCTTTCCTAGTTCTGGATCTTTGTGGTAACAATTGTAGTAACTGTGCTAACTGTTTTGGAAAGTTGTTAGATTTGATAGCTGGTAGATTGTACAAACATCTCTAACATTTAGAACTAGAAGGGAAATTATATAAAACTAAAACAGTGGCACATTGAACATGTCCTTTCTGAAAATTAAAATTGCTTATGAAGTTTCTGACTTATTTGCATAGGAGGTCATCTCTTAGGGAGGAACCGTACTTTAGTCCCATGTAATGGTCAATAGAATTTTGCTAGAAGGTTAGCTCTGCCATAGCCTCTGGCTTCTTGATTTAACAATTCCATGCTGGTGTGTGCTTCTTGGTGCCCTGATGACTGGGTATTCTTCATGCCCAGGACAACTACTGTATCTGACAGTGTAGTGGTGGGTGTAAGTAAAGTCTGTTCATAAATTAACTGTGATATTGATTTTGGGCGGCCTCAGCCTGCAGTGGCTTGAAGCACGGTTTGTGTTTCTGGCCAGATTGAGGTCAGCTTATGGCAGACAAGGCTCTGGCTCTTTGGCTTTGTGTAAAAAAGAATTTTCACAAAGATGGAAAGGAGTGAAATAAGTAAAGTGTTTATTAGGAGGAAAGAGTACAGTATGTGTGGATAGACACACGGGCAGACAGAGAGCCATGTCCTCGTGGTAGTTTGAATCACTTTAATGGGGCATTTCTTCCAGCTTTTCTTTGGCCAGTCATTTTGCTTTGCCCTGTTCTGAGTTCATATCTGGTATATCTCAGGATCCTCCCATGTGTGCATCCATCTCACAGTCAAGACAGATTCCAGCGAAGAGGCCTATGGGTGGCCTAGGCATCACTCCATTTGACCTTCAAGGAGCTTTCTAGGTCTCCTTGACTTTGAGCATAAGAAATATGTGGCCTCTTATCTCTTATCTGGGTAAACCCAGCCTTCTGTCCTGCATTCGAGAATTGACATTGAATATCGAGAATATACAAAAATATTGATATTTTCGAGTTCCTGTCTACAGGGAATGAAACTCCAGTTGCTCACTCTGGGCAGGGGTGGGGAGGTTCTGTCTACATCCTGCCTCAATATGACATATGAAGAGTAAGTAAAATGTTCCAAGGGTTCCAAATGAGAGCTGTTTTCCGATTGGAAGGTTGGAGTGACTTGCATTGGTTTTGAGTTTTGAGTGCTACAAGGGTTACCTGGGACCCTGTGGACATAAGCGGATTTGGGTCACCCCAGATCCTGGCCTCCACGGAGTGAGGAGAGTAGACTAACCACTTGGACTCAAGTGACCTGGTAGTGTGTAACCTCTTTCTTATGTAAACTACAGTCGGCAGTGGCCCCAAAATCTAATCAATTGGAGGAATTGGTTGGGTACTAGAAAATCAAGATTTTCTTATTATGATAGTTTAGAGAAGTTGGGGAGACATCAAATTTGTGTGCCAAGACTGTTAGGACAGATGCAAGTTTAACATATTTTCAGCAGTGTTCTCTTATATTCCATAGCACCTTGTTAAAATTTTGACTTTATTCTTATATAGGAATTTGTAGGTGTTTGGAGTCTGGTGGCAGTGTGAATGCGGTGGGATGTATGTGTTCATGTGCAGCACCTACGGTGAATTGGCTCTTACCTCTAGAATTTGAAAGAGGCAGGTGTTTTTAGCCAGGTGATAAAATGGTTACAATAGAAATAAAAATATTTTGTTGCCTAGCATGTCTCAGGGACTTCTTCCTTCTACACACCTTCTCTTTTGAATCACAAATTGTAAATTAGAATGAGATAAAGCTTTTAAGGCAACCTGGGGGGCTCCATCAGTTTAGATCAGTTAATAATGATGCAATAGGTTGGTCTGTTTTAAGGTTATTAAAGGTTGAAGTTTGGTGAATGATAGTTGGAAAACATCTAGTTAATATTTTCTTCATAGTGGTTAAATTATAACTAGTATAACTTCAGGCCGAGTTAGATTTATTTTCATTTTTCTGTGATCTTTTCTTTGACCCAACTTCCCTGTCTAGATAATCCAAGTGTTGCCTAGGTTTGGAGGGGCCTCCCTACTCACGCCTCACCTGATTTTTCTTAACCTAGGTTGCTCTTTAATTATTTTATTGGATCTAAAATGCCATTGACATTGTATATACCACAAAGGAAGGAGAAAACAGTGGAGAATTTTATAGGTGACTTTGCATAAGAGAAGGGAAAAATAAAATTGTTATATAAGAAGACGCAGTAAGAAAATATGTGTATTTCAATCTTGATACCAGGTAAGGAGGGGAAAATAATTCTCTTGAGATTCTCTGCCCTGGAACTTTAAAAAATAGCTCTATTGCATTATAAATTTATATCCCATAAAATCTTTTATATTTACAGTTCATTGAAGTTTATTATATTTGTAGAACTATGTACAACCATCATTACAATCTAATTAAAAAAATCATCATCCAGAAAAGAAACCCTGTGCCCCTTTAGAGTCACTTGCCTTTCTTACTCCCACTCCTAGGCAACCACTAATCTAATTTCTGCATATAGATTTATCTCTATAGATATTGCATAAAAAGAGGATCATGCACTCTTTGTTCCTTTGTGTCTAAAAGTTTGAAGTTTATCTATGTTGTAGCAGGTATCAGTACTTCATTCTCTTCTATGGCTGAATACTACGCAACGGTGTGGATATAACACATTTTGTTTGTCCATTCATAAGTTGATAAACATTCGGGTTGTTTCCAGTTTTTGGCTGTTATGAATAACGCTGCTATGCACAACTGTATCCAGTTTGTTGTTTGGACACCTGTTTGCAATTCTCTGGTACACATACCTAAGAGTAGAGCTGATGGACTGCGTGGGAAGCCTGTGTTTATCTTTTCAACACTCTCAGAATTTCAGTCACAAGCTCGTTTGTAGTCTGAATATTGGATACCAGTGTGGCCCAAACACCTTCAAGCAGGTCATAAATCATGTGTTATAGAGTCAGTGGACTATAGAATATGGAAATAAACTTCACTAAAAAGCCCAGAGTGAGCAGTATCCCCAGGTGTCTTTTTCCTGCACTGAATTGCTTCTCTTGTATTTTCTTTTGTACGATTAGGTCTTCTTTAGTGGCTTGCTTTTGTATTGGGACCTTCCAAAACTGGAAGTTCTTTGTATAAGGCTACTAGGGGAGGGAGTTTGTGTCCATATTTTAAGCTAAGGCTTGTACATTTTATTGGTTTGGCCAAAAAGTTTGTTTGGGCTTTTGTGTCTGATGTTATGGAAAAACCCATGAACTTTTTGTTCAACCCAGTCTGAATGCTCCTTTTCACTCTAAGGAGGAGTGACAGGATTTCCTAGCTTAAAGGGAATCTTCTTAGTGATCCTTTGGGCCAGTTGTCTCATCTTACCAAGGAGGCCCAGGGGAGAGGTAGGAGACTTGGTAGTGTTGGTGGCAAAATGAATGGAAAATGACCTGTGAACCCTTATGAACAGGGCCTTTGTCATTGTGATTGCCCTTTCTGCAGGCTCAGGAGCCTCTATCATTCAACCCCAGGTAGACACTCAAGATACGTCTGAAAATCAGGGAAGCTCTGTTCCCAGTACTGACTTCCTTACTTCCTCCATCATCGACCTTCTGGACATGACTGCTCCTCTGTCTGGCACTATATTATTAGTTGAAATAGGAAATAGGCCCCATCCTTGCCTATTTGATCCCTCACTTGGATATTTCACAAACACCTTAATTTAGGGCTTCCCTGGTGGCTCAGAGGTTAGAGCGTCTGCCTGCAATGTGGGAGACCCAAGTTCTATCCCTGTGTCGGGAATGAAGGAAATGGCAACCCACTCCAGTATTCTTGCCTGGAGAATCCCATGGACGGAGGAGCCTGGTAGGCTACAGTCCACGGGGTCACAAAGAGTGGGACACGACTGAGCGACTTAACTTCACTTCACTTAATTTACGTGTTCCAAACTGAACTCTTGACAGCTGCCTCCCTCATCCCTCAGAAACCTTTTCCTCCCCCTGTCTTCTCCATCTTTGTAAATGTCTCCACTCACTTGCTCAGAGCAGATGCCTGGTGGACAGCTTCGATTCTTTCCCTTTTCTTTAACTTCCTTCTACCAGGTCTGATGATTTCTACCTCCCACATATATTTCCCATCTGTTCACCTTCTCTCTCTCTTTTCTCTGTTTCAGTTTGAGGTACTGTCGGGTTTGCCTGGGTTACTTAAAGAGCCCCGCCCCCCACCATGTGTTTTCTTGTTTCCTTTGTTCTCTAATCTTACACCCTCCCAACTGTATTCTATTCATTCTCCATGTAGCAGCCAGCGTTTCCTGATTTAAAATTTTAATACAATAAATTTCAAACATATGTAAAAAATAGAGAGGATGGTCAACTGAGCTCTTATGTACTCACCATTTACCTTCAACAGTTGTTAACTCAAGGCCAATCTTATCTCATCTGTAATCTACCTCTAAATATTTCAGTATGCACTTCCTGAAAACAAAGTCGTGCTCTTACTTAATTACCATTCAGGTATCAAGGTCAGGAAATTGCACTGAAACAGAACTATTATCTAATCTATAAGCCTTTTATGGCATTGCTGTATCTGTATTTTAGTATGCATATAAAAGATAGGTCTTTTTAAAAAATATCGCAAGGCCGTTGTCACACCTAAAATAAATTAACGACATTCATCAAATATCCTGTCAGTGTTCAGATGTCCCCAGTGTCTTATAATTTATTAACAGCAGGTTCATTTGAATCAGGACAGAGTGATCCTTTTAGAAATTCAATTGAATGATGTCATTTTTCTGCTTAGAATCTGGGTGTGAGTTTGCTTGTCTCTTAGGGTGAAGATTCCCAGTCTACCGTAGCCCACAAGGCTTGAGATCAAGGTCAGGTTCCCACACACTGCCTCCGCTTGGTCACCTCGCACCCTCGTTCTGTGCCTTGAGCCGGAAGCCTCTTTCAAGCTAGACCTTTGCTGCCCTAGATTTGTATCTCTGACATTCTGACCAGAGCAACTTGCTGCCACTCCTCCCAGTTTCTTCCTGGTCATCCTCAGCTCTCAGATGCTCTGTCCTCCCACTGTGCCTAATGACTCCACCTGAGTAGGTTACTCCTCCTTCAGTCCTCTGTCCTGGCAACCTGATTGTTCCTCTCACTCCATTTCTCGTATTTGGTAGCTTTTTGTTTTCACTTGTTTTCTGACCACCTGTTTCTCTGAACTCTTTAAGTTCCATCATGGTGCATCCTGTACCCAAGCACAATGCTTGGCTTATAGCAGAAGCTCAATCTATATTTGTTGAATTAATAAGTTTGTTGAATTAATGTACTAATCAAAAACCGTAGATGAATATTCAAAGTAAACTGCAAGGATTTGCAATGCGGTAAAAAAATCCAGCCATCATTTTTTGAGAACTTAGGAAGTATCGGGCACAATAGTATTGCTGTGATTGTTCAAAAGGAGAATGAGTTAAAGGATGTTTTAGGATGTGTTTTTTTCTTCCTTCTTTTTAATGATGATTACAGCTGGTTGTATTAATCAACCCATACATGCATGATTAGGTAATGTCCAGTTGTTTGGGCGTAGTGAGCACTATACAGGATTGTCAGTGACGCCATTGCAGTTTCTCAACTCTGGGATGACTCCATTTCCATCTGAAGTTTATGGAAATGAGCTGTCAGACTCCTAGGGGAATATAGTGAGTTTCACTGCCTTTGTTCACTTTCTGTCATTTTTTTATCTGCCCTGTTTTCTGATATGTTTATCCATCTTGATAAAAATAGCAACCTAAAATAAGTAATAACACACTGTAAAAGCAGGGAGCTTTGCCTTTGTATGTGTCAAATTTCTCCACGGTTTATGTTTTGAAAATTAATCAGTCTCCCTGGTTCTCCCTCTTTCCTCTTCTTCCTACCCTCCCCTTGGTGCCCTCATGTTTGTAGAACATTGTATCTAGAACTCCTCAGAGATGGAGTGATGTTTGCGTTAAGCACATTTGTAAATCATGAGTGGTTCAGTATCGTGTATCATACACATTTAATAAACCGTCTGAAGATTTAGCCACTAACAAATCTAAAGGCCTCTGAAATTACTTAACACTGAAGAGGTATTTGGGGATTTATGTGTGATTTTTATTTTCATATAAAGTAATTTCCATGTTATCTGTTTTATTTTTATTGTGCAGAGTGAAAGTATTCAAGCCAGCAAGGAGTATCTTTTCTTTTATCACCTATAAGCAGAGAATGATCTCAAAATGTGTTAAAGCTCCATGTAGTTCTGGTAAAATAGCATTTTTAGGGGTATAGGCATAACTTTTGTCTCCCCTCTGGCAATGCAGTTACAAGCTTTTAATTTCTATTTATTTTGTCAGTAAAGAAAATTTCCTGTGAGGGCACCTTGACTTAGCTTTTATGCAGTTAAAAAATAAGTGTGTGTGTATAAAGTTGTGTCAGATCTCCCTACTGATTTAAGAGATTCTTTGTCATTAAAAATTTCTGGCCCCAATTTAAAAGAAATTTTCCCAACAATGTGTTGTTTGCTTTGATTAAAATAATTCTATGGTGGTTGATACCAGGAAGTTCATTCTGTGACTGCCTGCTTAAAGCATATATATTTCGAAATAGCATTCTCATTGTCTGGCAGTATTTTATTGTCCAGCTCCATGGATGGAGTCTATATTCTCAGTAGAACTTACTAAAATAGTATAAGGATGCCTTTTTAGATAATTCAGTATAAGTGAAAATATTATTTTTAATATATATTTTTCTCTCGTGAAATAATTTGAAAGCATTTTGTAAAACTGCAAAGAATAAACCAAATGTAATATAATTTTTATACCAATTACTTAATGTACAATGTCATATAGGGAACATTTTCTAAAACCACAATTCCTTACAAAGTACAAGAAATTTTGCTATGGCTATTTTCTTAGCAGTCTTAGGATGACTGCTTCAAGATACAAAATGTTTAAAAAAATTCAAAGAAAAACATAAAAGACTTTGTGAAATTTTTGACACATGAGTGACTGTGATCCTTGACCATTTCCCTGTCTTGAGACCCACCTCATCGGACTGGGGACAGGGTGAGTATCCTCTTTAGCATGGTTTAACAAATGTTTGTTGAGCTCTTTTTCTTTAACAGGCATTGATTTAGTCCACGGGGAGAGACTTCGCAAAGGGAGTGTGGGTGCAGGAAGGGGAACCGTTTCTAGGGCCCAAAAGGTAGCTCTTGTCTAACACTCGGAAATGAATTGTCCGAGGAGATACACACGCTGACAAAGCAAGAGATTTTACTGGGAAGGGGTGCCCAGGTGAAGAACGGGAAGCTAAGGGAACCTAGGAGGACTGCTCTGCCACTTGGCTCACAGTCTCAGCTTTTATGGTGATAGGATTAGTTTCCGCATTGTCTTTGGCCAGTTATTCTGACTCAGGGTCCTGCCCGGTGGCTGACACGTTGCTCAGCCTAGATGGATTCCAGCAAGAATAATTCTGGAAGGTGGTAGGACACATGGTGTTTCCTTTTGACTTTTCCCAAACTCTCCCGGTTGGTGGTGGCTGGTTAGTTCCTTACCAGGACCTCCTTTGGTAAAATAACTCATGCACATGGTTACTATGGTGCCTGGCCATGGTGGGTGGTTTCAGGCAGTGTGCTTCCCCTAATGGATGGGGGTCTCTGGGAAGTCTCCAGCCTCCCCCCTTCAACACTTGTACTCCAGCCAAGTCTCAATGTTGTTGCTGATCCAGGGGAGAATGGGTGGAGGGACGGTGGTTGGAGGATTTATGGCTTTGCATGGTTCTTAATAACAAAGAAAATAAATTGGAGATTTTATTGTTTAAGTAGTAAAAGCAAACTAGGGTAAATCGTTCTATGTTCTTGGGGTTGGAAATTATTTTTTAAGCTTGACAGCAGCAGGAAAAAACATGACAGTTTTGACCGTTATGACAAAATCCCCATAAACTCAGTTAAAAGAGAATTAGCTGGAAAAAACCTTGAGCATAAAGAAACAGTGTTTAATTACTTTACAATATTGTAGTGGTTTTTGCCATACACTGACATGAATCAAAATAAGTTAATTAAAAAAAAAGAAATAAACATGTATTGTTATTTTTTTAAAAAGACTTTATACAAAAAAAAAAAAAGTTCAGGAAAGTGAGTGCTTTGATGGAAAAATTGGAGAAAACAAAACCGAAGAGAAAGATACAGGTCAGTAAGGCTGCTGGATTTGTTGGCATTCCTGGGCTCACGGCCCCTTCTTCCACCTTCAAAGCCAGCAGCATCGTCTTTTCAAATCACTCTGTCTCCATGGCCACATCACCTTGTGCCTTTTGTGTAAAATGCCTTTCTATTTCCCGGTTATAAGAATACCTGTGATTGCATTTAGGAACCAAACCAAATAATCTAGGATAATCTACCCATTTTATGATGATTAACTTGATTACACTTGCACAGTCTCTTTGCTCATTTAAGGTAACATTCATAGATTCCATGGATTGAAACTTGGTAATTCTGGGGTAAAATGGCAACCCACTCCAGTATTCTTGCCTGGAGGATCCCATGGACAGAGGAACCTTGCAGGCTACAGTCCATGGGGTCGCAAGAGTCGGACACCAACTGAGTGACTTTCACTACATTCACTACTAGTCAGCTTAACCACAGCTAAAAATAGTGGAATATATATATATATATATATATATATATAAACACATACATATGCATATATATACACACACATACATACATGTATATATACATACATATTGTGTTTGCAATTTGGTATCTCAGCGTGGTGGAATTACAGAGTACTTATAATTTCAGAATATCCCCTTTATGACCTTATTGCACTGTCAAAACATTTTTATGGGATATGTTTTATTAATGATCAGAAAAAATAAAGTTACTTTCATTTTGGGAAAGGGACTTTTAAAAAATAAGGTTTATTTTTTAGAACAGTTTTAGATTTACAGAAAAGTTGAGAGTTCCCATCTATTGTATACCCAGTTTCCCCTATTACTAATATCTTACATTAGTGTCATAATTTATTGCTATTAATTAACCAACATTAATNGTTTCCCCTATTACTAATATCTTACATTAGTGTCATAATTTATTGCTATTAATTAACCAACATTAATACATTATTACTAACAAAAGTCCATACTTTTTTCAGATTTACTAAGTTTTTACCTAATTGGCTGTGTCAGTTTCTCAGACTGTGTCTTCTTTTTGATGACTTTGATGCTTTTGAGAAATTCGGGGCAGATATTTTGTAGGATGTCCATATACTGAAATTTGTCTGGCATTTTTCTCATGGTAAGACTGGAATTATGGGATTTGGGGAGGAAGACACAGATATAAAATGCCATTTTCATCATATCATATTCAGTCAGAATGATTTATCACTGTTCACTGTTGATGTTGACTTTGATCATGTGGAGAATTTTCACAAATTATTTGGATATTTGATGTTTTTTTGTTTGTTTGTTTGATTACATCAATATCATTAAGTTAAAAAAAAAAAAATCCATGTCAAATTATTTCCAGTATTCTCAAGCTAATCTTTTAGCCTTTATGAGATTCAGAACATGGCTGAGTTAATTTTAGCTTGAAGATTTCTTTTCTTTTTTAATTTTAATTTTTTAATTGATGTATAGTTGATTTACAATTGTCAGATATACAGCAAAATTATTCAGTTTTACATACATGTATATAGAATTGATGCTTTTGAACTGTGGTGTTGGAGAAGACTCTTTAGAGTCCCTTGGACTGCAAGGAGATCCAACCAATCCATTCTAAAGGAGATCAGTCCTGGATGTTCATGGGAAGGACTGATGCTAAAGCTGAAACTCCAATACTTTGCCCACCTCATGTGAAGAGTTGACTCACTGGAAAAGACCCTGATGCTGGGAGGGACTGGGGGCAGAAGGAGAAGGGGATGACAGAGGATGAGATGGCTGGATGGCATCACTGACTCGATGGACATGAGTCCGAGTGAACTCTAGGAGTTGGTGATGGACAGGGAAGCCTGGAGTGCTGTGATTCATGGGGTCGCAAAGAGTCAGGCATGACTGAGTGACTGAACTGAACTGATCTGATATACATATATATCTTCTTTTTCAGATTCTTTTCCATTATAGGTTATTGCAAGCTATTGAATATAGTTTCCTGTGCTATACAGGAGATGGGTGAAGATTTCTTAAAAACATGTGGGAACTCACCATTTTAGGTAGGCAGGATGGTCTACCTTTTGTAATTTCTCAAAGTCATATCTGTTATTCTCTTATATATTATACATTATTCACAAGAATATAGTTGGACTCAAAGTTTCTTTTGATACAAGAAAAAAAATTAGATAAAAGATTGGAAAATGTAGATGTGAAATACACTGTACTGATGATTTTGCATCTGGGCTTGCCCTTCCTTAAGAAATCCTGAGCTTTGCAAGACCAAGTCTCTTACATATTTCTAAAGAGTCCTGTAGGTCTCCTCTGAAGTATAGTACCTATCACATTTGTGACTATTTGATGAATATATGGCTTCCTTGCTGGGTTGAGAGTTTCAAGGGAGTAGGGACCACACATGCTCTGTTTGATCCTCTCTCTTCCATGCTCAGCCTATAGTAGGCACATAAATACATGTTGGCTGTCTGTCACTGCGTATGTCAGCTTTGTTGAGCACTTTCAGAAATGAGTCACATTGATAGGTAAATAATCATAACATAATGCTCTGTGAAAAAGGTAGTATACAAAATGTAAAACAATAGTAATTAAAAAAAAGAGAAAAATGGAGAAAGAAGACTAGAATTAAAGTGTTAACAGTTGGCTATCTCTAGTTCAAGATTACTGCTGGTTTTAATTTCCTTCTTTGTTTCCAGTTCTCTGTAAGGAGTTTATTGTATAATCAGAAAATATCAAAACACATTACCTGAGACTTTTATAATCAGATTGAATTGTAAGCCCCATCACAGAAACAGTCCAGTTCTAGTATGTGTAAGTGCCCATCAGGCAAATCAAGTTGCCAAGTCACTGACCATCTCTAAGCTTACTTTATTTTTATTCATTTTTTTAGTTTCAACAAAACCAATTCAAATATTCTTTATCTAATATTGATTTTAAAGTGCAGCTCCCATCTATATTGGAATGACTTTTCGGTCATATGTATATTTCATTCACTTCACTAATTTAACTTTTGCACATTTAGTTCATCAGACTAAAAACTTAAGAGAACTTGACTTTCCCTTATTTAGTGTTTTAAAATAGTCAATAGGATATTAAACCCAAGTCTAACATGGGTGCATCAGCCTGCTTTTACATTTTCCTTAAAACAAAAGAGGTAACTCATTTTATTCTTCAGCTAACCCTCTTTAGATAGCAGTGAAACCCTGGATTAGGTGAAAAAACATTAAAAGACCTTGTAGATTTTATAAATCCAGGCCATTTGTATTTTTCTTGCTTGTTTCTCTAGGATAATTAAATAGTGATGGATTAGAATTAGGCTGCAGCAGAGATTGGGGGAAAAAAAAATCTCCCGGCATCCTTTCCTGCAGGAGCGTCAGCTTTCGGCAGTGAGTGTAGCTGCCACTTTTAACTGACATGTCTTAAATTCTGCCCTGGGAAGCTCGGGGATGCTGTCAGCAGCTGGGCAACTTCTTTTCTTACGCTTATTAATTGAGAGTCTCACAGGAGACCAAGACATAAATCAGAATTTGAGGATTTTTTTGCCTTTTAAATTGAGAACTGTCTCTTCTTTCCATTGGCTTAAAAAAAAATCTGGTAGGAGAGAGGAAAAGGCTTCTATATTCATTTCTTCAAAGTTACAGCTGCTCTAAACCTGTGAGTATGTTGCATGTATTTAGCTGTTCCTGGGGGGTATGATTGCAGCATTCTCTTTGGATCTGTGAGGATTTAATTTAAGGAAAGCTATGCTGATTAAAAAAAAATCTGAGTGAAATTTCACCGGAGACTAGCAGTTTTTGTTAGTTGATGTTGTCTTCATTAAAGCCTTCGTGTCAAGCCTGCCAGGGCTCCCCCTGCTCCCCAGCCTGGACCCCCTGTGTCTTTTTTTCTGAAGTTCCTGAGAGTGAGTGCTGAAATGGGAGAAAATAGCGAATCTTGCTGCTGAGAAGGATGCTATGGCTGGTTTACTGCTCTTGCAAGGTGTGCGTGAGGCTGCAGAACAATGGAAAGATGATGACGGCTTACTTTGTATTCGTTGTTTTTGTCTTTTGTCCTTTGTTGGCTTCGTGGTGCGTTTTTGTTTTGTTAGGGAGATTAAAATCTTAAAGAAAAATTAAGTACTGTGGCATGCTGGCAGAATAGCCTCGGGAGATAGTCAGAGACCTCACCTCTCTCCATGCTGTGTGGGGTTCCCTCAGTCTCTTTGTAGCAGATCACAGTAAATGGGAATTACCCCAAAGTGACCTTTGCCTGACCACCCTTTTCGAATTGTGCATTTGAATCGGTGCCATTTTTTTCTGGTGACGCAGACCCTTTAATCTAAACATCTGTCCTTAGTCATTGTGTCCCACTTTCCCTCTTTGGAATTCACTGGAGACTAGAACTGTATCCTTGCTGAATTTTTATTGAATCAATTTTGAATCTTTTGTAAAGACAGAGGTAAAATTTTGATTTTCATAATAACCCCCATATGTTCTTGATTAATCTTTGTTAGATGAAAGTCTTATTATTTTAGTGATCTGATTCATATCATTTGGTTTCGGACCTTATTCTTTTATCTTAAAATCACATTAGCTAAATCGATTTCTCAAAGTTAAGTTCAGAGCTCAATAGTCATAATACTTTAAAATACCAACTGGTAATAGTCATCTTTGTAGATGCAGAATATATTTGACTTAAGGTGATTTATTATGTGAGTTTTTTGGGTGCTAGTGTTTTGGTTGATTTTCTGCAGTGTAAAATAAATCAAGGATTTTAAAAAAGAAATTCTCTACCACCCAGAGATGAAACATCTGCTGTTCTTATTTTTGAACATTTCGTCATTCCTAAATGCAGCAACTTTGAGTTCTGTGAGGGAAGAGTCCTAAAAATAGGAAATTCTGCCTTACCTAGACTGGCAAAGAACTTATATTCATTCATTCAACAAATGTTCACATTTGTCACAAAGCTTTTATTAGGCTCTAAGGACATGATGCTGAACAATGTATTATATCTGCCCTCATGGAGCAGATATTGGTAGCAGGGGAGGGGACCCTTCGGAAAGTGCATAATTATTTCATTATATGTGTGCTAATTTTTCAACTGTAGAAGTATTGGTACTTTGCAGCCAAATATATAAAAGACATACAAACACTTGCAACTAATTCTGTCTCAGATCTTCTTGTACGCTTGACCTAGAAAGAGACTTTGAAAATAATTAGTTCAACAAGCAGGTAATAGGCACTATATTAAGTACTGAATTTTAGATCAGTAAACAAGGAGTAGTTCCAGCTTTGGAGGCGCTCACAATTTAGTCTATTGAGAAAGGGAGGGAAATTAGTTATGTTAGTACAACATAGTTACTGATTCACTAATTGAATGAATATTTATTGAGTAATATTGGGCAGTGTCATAGGCACTGTGTTGGGCACTGGGGATGGGGTGGAGAATAAAACAGAGGTGCCTTGCTCTCTGGAAACTTAGAGGCCATGACAGAGAACTGATTGGATACCATGAGAATACACAGGAGGCGTGGAGGGGTGTCGTTACCATTTGCTGAGCATCTGCAGTGGGCCAGCCGCGAGCTGGTACTCTTTTGTACCTTAGTCTTCCTTTCCTTCATTCCTGTAAACTACTTACTATCTGTGCTCTGACATGCAAGTAAATGGAGATGAGGTTAAGTACTTTGCTAAAGGTCACACAGGAAGTGAGTGGAGGAATCAGAACCCGGTCCCAGATGTGACTTGATTTCAAATCTCTGCCCCTTCCAGTGGTCCCCAAACCTGGCTGCTCCTCAGAGTTACCTGAGCTCTAGAGGGAGAATAGTGTTTATTTTTACTTTTATGTATTTATTTCTTGTTGGAGTCTAGTTGCTTTACAATGCTGTTTTAGTGTCTGCTGTACAACAAAGTGAATCAGCTATATGTCTACCTATAGCCCCTCTTTTTTGGATTTCCTTCTGATTGAGTCATCACAGAGCACTGAGTAGAGTTCCCTGTGCCAGAAAGAGAACAGTGTTTATTACAGGCATCCCTCGGGACTGTGAGCAGAGGTTTAGGAACCACTCCTAGACTATCCCCTCAACTTACAGATGGGGGAACAAAGACAGAGATCATATAGCAGTTAAAATGGGGCCAGTAGCTAGATTTCTTAGCCACGATTCATTCCATTATAGAGTCTTGGGAGACATATACTAAGAAATCAAAACCAGAATCAAGAGCAAACAGCAGACACAAACCAACCAGCCAACTTGACAAAACAAATAATAAAAACAGTAAGAACCTGAACCTGTTGAGGGTTTGGCTGGCCTTGACTCTGAAGAAGAATCCCTGGCAGCCTGGATTCAGAGGTCTCCCTGTGCTGTCAGGGGGTTATTACTTGAGAGTGAGCTACTCAGGACTGAAGTAAGTAAATAAATAAGGCAGATGTTTTGACTTATTAATATTCATTTAGGCACTTACAGTTTACTGGGGGATACAGACAAGGAACTCTGTTATTAGGATGTCATGGGATAAATTTTATAGTATGGAGAAGGTCAGTATTCTATGGGAGCAAAGATGAGGGACAACTGACTCAAGTCTGGGCAATGGCAGGAGTTCAGGGAGCTTTCTGGAGGAGGGTGATGTCTGAATTAAGGCTGGTGTTGTTAGATACTGGTGGCAATCAGGTATAGCAGCAGGATTTATTATGCCCAAGTCCCTGAGATATGAGAGACCATTGCAAGAAAGGAAACTTTTCTCCTTTATCCCCTTGGGGATACTTGGGGCCTATAAATTAAATGGACAAAAAACAGATTAGGAAGAGAAGAGAAAAACAAGTTTAACTGCATACATACATATGAAAGTTCACCAAGAAATGTGCCTTAAGGAGGTGATTGGAATTGGAAACATATTTAAACAAAGGTTGATGAAGTGTGAAGAGGCTAAATAAAATAAAAGAAGAGGAGTTTGGGGACTACTGGGTGTGGGTAAGTTATGGGAAGATGATTAGAAAATATATGCTAAGTAAGAATTGTTTAGTAAGGTTTTCATGCAGATAAGGGGCTTCCCAGGTGGCACTACTGGTAAAGAACCTGCCTGCCAATTCAGGAGACGTAAGAGACACGGGTTCGATTCCTGGATCGGGAAGATCCCTGGAGGAGGGCATGGCAACCCACTCCAGTATTCTTACCTGGAGAATCCCATGGACAGAAGAACCTGGTGGGGCTGCAATCCATAGGGTCACAAAGAGTTGGACGTGGCTGAAGCGACTCGGCATGCATGCAGGCAGGTACACAGATAATAGTCCTCTCAGGTGGTTAAGAGTTATCTTTGGACTAGTTTTCTTTCTAGGGTGGGAGAAGAAAACATCTTTAATACAAAGAAATTGATGCCCTAATTTCAGGAAGGAAGGGAGCAGAGAGCTAATTGCCTTCAACTTGAAATATTCTTTATGTGAAAATGACATTTTGGGGTGACATACTCTGATCCCCTTCACTACGATCTCTTCAGGGTTTGTCAAGAAGCTTGGGTGCCCTGCAGTTCTAGTGAGGATAGGCTGGTTAGTGAAAGACAGGTGCCAAGGTACGTTGCCAAGAAGCTGTGGCAAGGACAGTGATGAGCCACTGAAGTGTCACTAAAGTATGAGCAGTGGAGTCGCCTTGCTCCTGGCTCTAAGCCTCTGGTCAGTTGTTAATAATTTAGGGCTTAAATAGGCTTTGATGGCTTAGGTTGAGAATTTAACATATTTGTGTGCCTGTACATATGAATGTATATAGAGATTTATGCTATATATATATATGTACATATATTTATGTATACACATGTTTAACACATATGCATAGAGATAGATATTGGTATAGATATATATCAATCATTGTTTTTATGGAAGTATATTTTGATTTCTAACCCAGTAACTTAGGAGTAAACATATCACTCACTTGTGACTTGTGTATAGTTTTCATCTCCCATTTTTTTGCACCACATCTCTCATTTGACTAGCAGAAGTCTCTGAGGCCTGTTGTGAGATAAGGCATTTTGAGACTCTGTGATTTCCTGAACAAAGCAGTGAGGGAGGTTTAGCAGTTCTTTGCTGTGTCATTGTGTTCAAATAGGCTAGAAATGGCAAAGAAATAGGCTAGATTGTTCTTAAAATGCCTTCTGTGTCAGGCCCAGGACCTATGGTGAGTCTGTTTTGGATCTTAAACAACTACTGTGTTAATTAATTCCCCTTTTACTGATGAGAAGAGTGAGGTGCATAGCTTAAATCAGTTGTCCACAAGTCATTCAAGGTGCTGACCATGACTCCATCATGCTGAAAGTTGGCAGATATGTTTTATTGTGTTTCTTAATCTTGGGTTGATTGAGGGAATTTAGGCAGCCCCCCTCCCTTTTTGTAAATGAAATTTCAGTGTACTCTGCAGACATGTATCATGAAAAATGCTTAGGTGTTCTGACCTCAGGCCCAGAGATTTTCCTGTTGTTTTGACTTGCTTTCTACCTTTCAACTACATTTACACTTAAGTTTTTGGCTTATTTTCAAAAGGGTAGGACTCACCTATGGGCAAATTATGTGGACATGAAATTGGCATGGATTTCTTAGATAGCTTGTTTTTCTTTTGCTATTTCATCAGTTCACAGGTGTGGAAAGTCTTTCATGACCATTCAAGTGGGATGAGTGGATTTCTTAGGCGATCGTTTTAGATTAGTGGGTTATAGAATATCATCTTTCAGGTCATCACAGATGCTATATTTTAGAAAGCAGCGAAGTATGGGACCAAGATTTGAATTTCTCTTGTGGTTTGGGGCTATAGTCATTATCTTCTTAGTTGGTAGATATGGCAGAACTTGAGCCTTTTCCATGAGCCAGCAAATTAGGCCTTAATACGGGTAGCATTTATGTGCCATCACACCTCTTTAATATTAGCTTAGGTTTTTTGTTTTTTTGGCAGTAGCATTCCTGTATAACAAACCATTGTATGTGCCCACTTGGTACAGGCTGAATATATACAGTATATCAACTATGAAACAGCTGTACATTGAAGAGTTAAAGAAAATTAAACTTTGGCACTTAATTACTTGTGTTTCCCCTTCTGTTTTGCTAGTCTCATCTGATAGATGTATGTGCGTGTGTGCTTACTTGCTCAGTCATGTCTGATTCTTTGTTACCCCAGGGATGATAGCCCACCAGGCTCCTCTGTCCATGGGATTTTCCAGGCAAGAATACTGGAGTGGGTTCCTCCTCCAGGGGATCTTCCTGACCCAGGGATTGAACCCATGTCTCCTGCATCTCGTGCACCGCAGGTGGATTCTTCACTGCTGAGCCATCAGGAAAGCCCAATTGTATGTGGGGGAAGCCCTAATATTCAGTGATAGTTGCTTGCTGTGAATGAGGACGCCATGATCATATAAACTTGGGTGCTTTCCATGATTTACATCTGTGGCATAAAACACCAAGAATTAAGACTGTAATCGGCACAAGGGTGCTAATACACATATAGAATCAATACAAGTGTCATTCATTCAATCAAAATTTATTGAACGTCTCTGGACTAAGAGAATTCCTGTCCTTAAAAAGCTCATCATCTACTCACAATAGCTGAAAAGTAGACCACTCATCATACTGTGATGGGTTTTAAAGTTTGACCATGAAACCCAGAGGAGAGACATAATCTCTAGCCTGGAAAACTTCTGGGTACTTTTGGGTAGTGTTGGGTTTTCTTTCTCTCATGGGTCACAAGCCAAATGAAAGGCAAACTTGTTTCATCTTTGTGTTTTAGAAAGTTTTTTTTTAATTTCTCTCTGTGTTTTAGGTGATGTTTTAAAAGAAATGATAAAGTTACGCTCATTCAGGGTCATGCTGGACATCTGCCTTTGCTCTGTGTCCTGAGAAGGTCTGATTCCCTACTTGGAGGGACTGATGAAAATGGCAGAGTGCGGCTAAGTGGCCTCTGGCTGTCCCTGTGGGAAGCTCAAACTGCTGAGTAGCAGGAGCCCAGTGGTCTGTCTAATGGGAAGTTCTTGGCCCCAATCACTTAACTCTTTTAACAACATCAGACCACGCTTATGTGATGCTTCAATTTAAAAAGTGATTTTGCAGAGTGGAATGCATCGCTTCCTTGGAACATTCCTGTGAGGTAAACAGGACAAAGGAATTTTTAGCCCACTTCTGGCTTTTGTGTGTATGTGCAGTTTTTTTTCCTCATTTTTTTTTTAATTGTTGTAAAATACATGTAACATACACTTTTCCATCATAACCACTGCTTCAGTAGCATTAAGTATGTTCATAATGTGGTACAGCCATCACCACTGTCCATCTCTGCAACTCTTTTCGTGTTATAAAACTGAAACTCTATGTACATCAAATAGTAGCCTACCCACCCCACTTGCTTCCACCTCCCTCTCCCCAGGCTTCCCCTCCCAGCCCCTGGCAGAGGTAAGCGATTGACCCCAAATCTCATTGCTTGCACACCTAGGACAGAACCCAGCATTCTGCATGTGTCCAGCATGCTTTCTCCAAAATCACACTACAGTAGGGAACTGAAGAAGGATCACTAACAGATTTGGTAGAAGTTTTCCACTAGAAATAAGAGAACCCTCCAGTAGGGAAGGAATTTTCATTTAAGTTTGAAAAAAATCAGTAAAGAAAACCAGCAAAATGAAATAGGAGCTGCATGTGTCTCTTGCCAACTAACATCCTGTTGTTATTTGTTTTGAATAGAGTGAAGGAGTACAGTGTGCTTTGCCTGAGGAAATAATGTTGAAAAGATGGCAGGCTCTGCTTTTAGCTTCCAACTCTGTCAGTGGTCTGCTGGGACTGTGGGCAGGAAAAACAGCATCTTTGGGGGTTCTTTTTATTTTCTAAAGAGACAGTAAGTCCCACCTTCCATTTTTTTCAATGAGTAGGATCTGGGCACGCTTTATCTTTCATCCAAAAATGAATTTTCATTCTTTTCAACTGTCCTCAGTTTGCTTTGGAGCTCTCATCTCCCTTGAGGATGAGGAAAAAAACATTAAGTTGTCAACTAAAGATGACATCATCTGTTCGACATTCAGACAGCCCCTTTGGGAGACTCTCAGGTTTTCCTGATGGAGTAGGGGAGCTAAATGCCCATGCAAGTGAAAATTTAAACTCTGCATCAGGCGGACCTCTCCTGTCCCAAAGGTTCCCTCTCCTTCCCCTCCTGCCCAGATGACCTCTGGGGCCAGGAGGAAGTGACACGGGGATGGGGCCCAGTCTGCGTGTTGCTCTCTGGTTGAGCGTCTCATCGGGCATTTTTGCAGTGACCTCTGTCCTTGTTGTGCCTGCCCCTGAGTGACCTGTGATGGCTGGACCTGTCGGTGCGCCCATGACCCTGAGCGCTTGGCATTCTCCACTGGTGCTAGCTGGCCCACAGATGCCGGAGGCCAGTGGCCACTCCCATTTGATCCCTGTTCTCTGCCCTTTATCACCAGAGCTGTCTTTTAAAAACACCTTTATTTTGCAGTTATCTCCATACTTTGAGAAAAGGTACGAGAATCATGCAGAGAACTTCTATCCACCCTGAATCTCTGTTTTAGCATTTTGCCGCATTTGTGTTTTATTCTCTCTCTGGATACACATTATTATGTATTTTTCTGAATCCTTTGGGAGTAAGATACAGCTCCAGAAAAGGTGGTCTAGAACATGGGTCCCCAGCTGCCCGGCCATGGATCTGGCACCTCCTGTCAGATCAGTGGTGGCATTAAGGTTAGAAATAAAGTGCACAATAAATATAAGTGCTTGAATTGTCCTGACACCATCCCCCCACCACAGGTCCATGTAAAAGTTGTCTTCCATGAAACTGGTCCCTGGCACCAGAAAGGTTTGGAACCACTGGTCTAGAAGGATGAATTGTAACCTTGTGATTGAACAAGGGAGGGAAGTGTCTGGAAATAGCCCTTGTGTTCTTTCTTCTTCTCTGCTGTCTTCTAAGTCTTCTTTCTTCCAGGTCAAGCTCCCTGAGCTCTTCCTTTTATGGAAAAGCACAAAGAATATAAAAACCACCGAAGTTCTTCAGATGATATGAAGGTTTATAATTTTGATTGAGAAAGCTTTTGTAATAAGTCTAAGCATTAGTTAGGGGTAGTTTATCTAGTTTATAAATCTACTAGTCTCTCACCTACTAGAATAATTATATTCTACGTTGATGCTTTCTTTTCGGCCTTTTTTAGAGTTTTAGGGCTTCCCTCTAAAGGTCAGGACTACTACAGCAAAAAAAAAATATGTTGAAATTTCTTTCCTTTGATTCTGACAGTGCTGGTGACAGGGTTGGGGGTGAAGTTGTCAGTAACATGTATTTTGGGGAGTGGATTGCCTGGTAATTTCTGGGCTGTTCTTTCTCTTCCAGAAGCAGAAGTAGCGCCTCTCCTTTTTCTCTGATCACTGGCCATGAGGATGGCTATTTGAAAACATCATCCATAGGACAGAATTTGGTCTGATGAGCAGTTTTCTTTATTAAGATAAGCGGGGTTATATGGTCGATAATATTAAGCAATAGCTTAACTGCAAATCTGGCGGTGGTGTCCGCTGGAGTCCTGTGTCCATAACTCCAGTGGGTACCGTTCAGGCTGTGCTTGTGTTGTGTTCAGTGGTTCCGCCGTGTCCCTTTGTGACCTCAGGGACTGTACCTTCCCAGGCTTTTCTGTCCATGGGGATTCTCCAGGTAACAATACTGGAGTGGATTCAGACTGTAGGTTATATTATATAAATGGTGCCTCCCAGAGCATATCTGTTAGTCTTTCTTCATTCATTCCTCTTGTCCCTTGAAGAGATTTTAACTTTGATGAAAAAGCTTCGAGGATATTGTGTCATTTTATTAACTTTTGAAATTTTATTTCATTTTTTTCTTTTTAAAATGGACTCGCTTTTATTTCATTGTGCAGGAACATAGCCTATTGTGTTGGATTTATTGGGGGAAATTTTTGAATTGATTCTACTATTGTGATTTGAATGAGAGAAAAAGTATAAACAATGAAGTTGTAAGCATACAACTTTTCATTTGGAACTAGTTCTACCAAGAGATTAAAAATTAAAGCAATATAAAGCTCAGTAATAAAAAGACAGATAACCCAATTTAAAAAATGGCTAAAGAACCTGAATAGACATTTCTCCAAAGGTCAATATGTACTCAAACAGGTACTCAGTATCATTAGTCATTAGGCAAATACAAGTCAAAACCACAAGGTTCTATTGTTGGGAGAGTGTGTAATTTCCACAGTTCTGTCTTTGGGCAACAAAGATTTGAAACTGCAGACCAGTGTTACAGCTTGATTACAGCTTAGGGTTTTATTAGACAACAAAGGATACTACACCTGGAGGGATGAAGGCAGGTTGACCCCAAAGAAGAGACCCTGACTGGCTTGGCTTGCTCTTTTTATACCTTTTGTCTCCTCCCCGCAAGCCTGCCCTATGCAAATTAGGGCTAGCTGGGGAAGAGGGCGTGTTTGTTTCACCTGAGGTTCTCAGATTTTTCTTTTGTTCCCTTTCACAGGCTTTTCCCTTTGTCTTTTACCCACTGCCATTTTGGACTCCTTTTTCTAACTACCTAACACTATAATACACCCTAAGATGGACAGTAACAAGTGTTGTCCAAGATATGGAGAAATTGAAAGTTTCCTATGTTACTGATAAGAATGTAAAATGACACAGTCATTTTAGAAAATGGCCTGACAGCTCTCAAAAGTATCAAATGTAGAATTACCATATGATTCAGCAATTCCACTCCTAGGTGTATATGTGTGTATATATATATACCCAAGAGAAGTGAAATACATGTCCACACAAGAACTCGTACATGAATGTTAATAGCAGCATTATTTATAATAGCCCCAAAGTAGAAATTTACCCACACACCTATCAACTAATGAAATGACAAATGAAGTATGTTATACCTATAACAATGGATTATTATTTGGCAATAAAAAAGAATGACATATTGATACATAACAACAATACAAATGAATCTTCAAAACCTTATGCTCTGTGAAAAAAGCTAATCATGAAAGACCATATTACTTAATATCATTAATATAGAATGTCTAGAAAAGGCAAATTTATACATGTAGGAAGTAAATCAGTGATTTCTTAGTACTAGAGGTAGAGGGAAATGGGAAGTGATTACTAATGTATATAGAGTATCTTTTGGGTGACAAAATTAAATTAGATAATGATGAAAGTGATATTATATCTATGAATATTAAAAACAATTGATTGTATACTTCAAATGAGTGAATTGAGTGGTCTATGATTAAGTCTCAAAAAAGCTGTTTAAAAACAAAGGGGTAAATCAGGGCAAGATAAAGACATATTTTCTAGCATAATAATAGTATAAATGAAATATGATATGATATTTTTCCTTAACCTCTATAAACCAAATAGCAAGATTTTTCTTTAGCTAAAAATACATTTTTTCTAACATCTGAGCATAACATCTAGGTTTTGCTCAAAAGTGGAACAGGCAAGTCATTCTGTTCAGTCAAGTTGTTAATAGCTGTGCTTACTTTGGTGGTACACATTCTAAAACTGAAGCAACATAAGGGGCATCTAGCATGGCATCTTTGCAAGGGTGCATGTACCTTAGTGCAGTGTCTTATGTATATTACCTTCCTTTATTAAAGAAAATAAGAGAAGACTTGGATAAATGTGTATAAGTATGAAAATATAATGTTGTAAAGATAGCAGTTCTCGGTAAAATCTCTGAAAATGTAAAGATGTCCCACTCAAAACTCAGCAGACTTCTCTTGTAACTTTACAATAACTGATTCTAAAATTTGTAAATAAGAATGAAATTGCAATAGTAGCCCGAGACTTGCTGCTCCCGCCAACACCCTCTCAAAGAGCATTTAATGTAGCAGAGGATTTGCCCATTGGCATATATAAGAGAGCCATCAAAATGAAAATTGTGTGGTGCAAACAGAGGCAAATATGTGAGTGGATCAAAAGAGTGCCTGAAACTGCTTTATGCATGTATGAAAACTTGCCCTGGGTTAGAGATCGCAGTGTCATTCAGTAGGTCGGAGTGTGATGAGTATAGCATGAACACATGTCAAAGGTTTACTGATCAATGACAAAATCATCAAGATGGTTAAAATTTTTCCAAGAGCACTTGGGGGAACTGAAGAAAGAATGTTTGAGTAAGATTTGTTATATACAAACATACAAAACTGATTAATTTCCTACAAGGCAAAAAACCCCATAACCTTATCAAAGTATTTGCATATGTGTCAGACCAAAAAAATCTACAAATTAACATAGTATTTTACAAAATATAGACCCTAATATATAGAAAATAACAAATCAAACAAAGGTATATCCCTTACAAAATGAAATATTCCTTGGGTGGGCCTATTTGTGCTCTAAGATGGTAGGCATACAATTGAGCCTACCTCAATGCCTGATTGAGCATGCATACAATCTGTCTTTTGTATTATTTAGCATCTAATGAATAGCTGAAAGACAAGTTTTTCATTACTGTTGGGATACTTGCCTATTCATAGGGGAAATACTTAAATTTAGATCACACTGTACACCAAGTGGATTTGAGATATACCTGCATGTTAAACCATTTTCTCCATGTATTTGAAGCATTTCTCGTAAAAAAGGAAAAATAGGTTCTTGATAAAATACTAGATAGTAGTTTAAATGACTGAATTAGATCTAAATACGATTATTTAAAAAAATCTATAGCATGATGTACTTATTGTGCTATTAATATAAATTTAAAAATACTGTAGAATGTCTGGGACTTCATATACATATATATAAAAGAATAAAAAACTAAACTCTTGTACCTCAGAAAAAAAAAAACCCTAGTATTGTTTTTAATAATTACTAAGTTCTGATAAATTCAAGTGTTTCCATGCTTGATAAAGATGCTATAATTATAGCTTTGAAATATGCAACCTTTACCTGGCACAGCAGATTTGATTTTAACAGGGCTTAATTAATTCAGTGTTTTATGTGTATATAGTATGTCAAGTCGTTGGGGTAAAGATATGGGCTTTTAAAAATTATCTTGGAAAAAATGGCAAAAGAATAAGAAAAATGCACACATTATCTTATGGCATATACTTAAATTATGAATGGCTCAACACATTAAATATTTAGAAAGTAAGCAGCATGAAAATTATGTTATATAATCTTTGTGGAGGGAAAGTTTTTCTAAGTATGCCTTGAAAATCAGAAATATTAAAAGGAAATGACTAGTTTTCATTAAATAAAAATTTCAATATTGGGCAGAACGTTAAAAGATAAGGCAGATGACAGACAAGGGGGCATTTTAATGTACATTTTAAAGAACATGTTTTTCTAGCCCTTATAAATGAATCTATAAGGGAACAGATAGGCAAGAACGGTCCAAAAGTCCTTTGAATCTGTCTTTTCTCCTTCCTTGCTTGTAAACAGAGATGCCAGTCACTGCCCTGGAGTCTGGTTTATCTGAGTGCTTAGCACTTCCTTGATTCTCCTGGTAAAAAGTTCTTGTGATGGAAAATAACCTTCCTTTAAGATACATTTCCTCTTATCCTTGACATTTTATTGTCTCTCACCACCCACAGCTAGCCACCCTAGTAAAAAGAACCTTGATTTCCTCTAATTTGATGTATAAAATTTAGGGAACTTGATATGTTCAAGAAAAGATGAATGTTGGTTATAAAATATTACCAGGTATTGGGAAGTCAGAAGGTAGAATATAGTCAAACTCTACTTAATCTACAACAAGGGCATTGACATTTTAGAATTAAAAACATAGAAAAAGCTTTCCTAAAGGAAAGGTCATTTCCTCTCTGCTCTATAGCTTGTGTGCGGTTAAGGTGAATCGTCAGTGGGAGGTTGGAGATTCTGTTATACACAGGGCAGGACTTATTCTTAGGCTCCGTGGAAGTTTCCTTCTCTCCAGTGGACTTGCCTCCATGTGTGTCTGTGAGGGTAGATGTGGGTCGAAGGGTGGCCTAAGATTCTGCAAACCAGATTGGTCTCCACCTCTTCTGTGTTACCTCAACATTCTGTGGGGTATATGTACTGGGAAATAGGCAGCCTTTAAAATGTAAGATATTTTACAAAGTGCTTGCCTTTTACCTCCAGAATTTATCCTTAAGAAATAATCAGGAAAGTGAGTAAAGGGGCTTATTTTAGTATTGTTTGTAATTGTGAAATATTGGGAGCAACTAAGATGCCTCAAAATGAGGGGTGGGTAACACATTATGTTACCTCTATTCAGTAGATTGCTGTATGGACAGTAACCGTGGTAGAGAAACTGTGTTGGGAAGAAAGGATTCAAGATAAATTAAGCATATAATGAAGGAAACCAAGTATGTTATCTGGAAATGTGTATACGCCTTTGACATAAACATCATTTTGAGTTGAAGTCAATTAAGAAGCAGTAAAAACTGAAAAAATTCCCTCTTTCTGCCCAAAAGTAGGATCTAAATTCTCTTTTTCCTGGAGACAGACTCTTACAGTTCAGAGAGTCTGCAGACAAACTTTGTTAAATTAACCCTTATCTTCCTAGTTACATCTTTACGTTTACTCCTAGCCCTTTACCATTTGTCCTGCCAGTTCTTCACAAACACATTGTCTCTTTGACTGAAAGGTATAAAAGATTTCTGCTCTGGTCAGTTTTTGGGTCTTCTTCAATCTGTTCTGGTGATTCACATGTATGTGTATAACTTCACAGTTTTATGCTTTTGTCTTGTTTATCTGTGTTTGTCAGTTTGATTTACAGACCCAGCCAGGGACCCTAAGAGAGCTGATGGAAACTCTTTCCTCCCCTACAATAATATTCCATTTCAATTAAGAAAACTAGAGATAAATACATAGATATATATGGGAAAAGATTTGGAAGGATATATACAAGCTACAGTGTTACATTTGGGTGGAGAGTTTTGGGAGGGGGCCATGTCATGAATTTCTTTTTTGTTGGACTGGAATGAAAAGAAAAGTAAGTTTATTTTATAGGGGCTGCATTTCAGAAATATTCACTTTGTAACTGAGTAGATTTTGCTATTTGATTTGCAAAATTGGTAAGAAATGGAGGTGAGATATTATAAATAACTGAAGGGATTGTGCTGTGTTCTTGAATATATGTACATTTCTCCTGTAAGACAAAGAAATGAAAACCTCACTGCCTTTTTTATCAACAGGCCTTCTCGTGTAGATATGGCAACAAGCAGCCAGCACTTCTCATCATTTGATTCAAAACAGGCACCGGGACAGCACCGAACATCGAACGTGAAAAGGTCAGGAAGGGGGTGTGGGTGTCCTGGGGGACTGGGGAGAGCACTCCCACCTTTTGGTAAATTGTGATGTTGATGTTAAAGTAGGAATGGTGTCGCAAAGAGTCAGACACAACTGAAGCGACTTAGCACGCACACGCAAGGCAAGGCGGGGAGAGGTCTGGGCAGGTGTAGTGCTCATTTACAAATTAGGGAAGGCTTCTCTGAGCTGCTCACGCAGGGGTCCCCAACGGCGGGGTCACGGACTGGTTCCAGTCCATGGCCTGTAAGGAGCCAGGCCATATCGCAGGAGGTGAGCAGTGGGTGAATGAGCAAAGCTCCGTCTGTATTTACAGCCATGCTCCGGAGCTTGCGTTGCTGCCTGAGCTCCACTTCTTGTCCGGTCAGCAGCAGCATTAGGTCTCACAGGAGCACGAACCCTACGTGGACTGCGCTTGCGAGCTATCTAGGCTGCAGGCTCCTTGTGAAAGTCATTCCAGCACCTCCCCCAGTCATCCGTGGAAAAACTTGTTTTCCCCGAAACCTGTCCCTGGTGCCAAAAGGAAGAGGACAGCTATGCTAAGGTATTTAGTGAGTGGATGGCCCTGTTATGTAAAAGCTGAAACAAAACCAGATTTACCTTTTGGGCCTTTTTTATCTGAAAAACGTTTAACTATTAATTTTATTGTAACATGATATAACCATATTGCCAGGCATCTGGGAAGGTGGAGGGGAAGATGGAGGAAAGAACTATGAGCACTTTAATACAGACTGTTAGACTTTTGGTGTATTTCATTGCTATATCCAGTAGGCATGTGCTGCTGGATATAGGTGTGGTCACACGTTTTTCATTGAATATTTTCATTATTTTTCTTATTATATTCTTCTTGTAACTTTGACTTAAAAGGGCATTTTAAGAAATTATCAGAGAAAATTCAGGAAATTTAAAAAAGCACAAAGAAGAGGTAAAATATGTATTACCACCACCATAAGTTTTTTTGGTGTGTATTCTTTCTTTTTCTCTTCATATATAGAGATATTATTGATAATTTTTTCTAAATTGGGATCATATTAATTTTAGTCTTTGGTTACCTTTTTGAAGCATATCATGACATTTTTCCTTTCCACTGAATATGTTTTGTAATATCATATTTGATTGTTAAGTACTATTTCTTCCTGTCTATTTTAGAATTATTTTAGTCAGCTGTCTGTTTTTGAATATGTAAGTTGTTCCTTTATTGGTTATTAAGATAACTCTTTTAAGGCTTTAGAACCATGAAAAAATGCTTTCCATCTGTCATTACATGCTTACTAAACTTTAAATTATATAGCACATCATCAGCATTTTAGATTTTTCATTTGAAATTTCAGCTATTTTTGAGTGTGTTCACAATACTTGTGGATTTGGCAGTTTTTCTTAGGACTCAACCCCCACAATATAAGGAAGGGGTGCAATATTCTAAGGATTGAGGAATGGAGCTGGAATTGAAAATTACTTCTTAGGATCTGAAGGCGTTTATTTTCCACGTTGCTTTTTTATTTCATATGTCTCTATTCATGGAAATCTGAGCTATGTTCAGAAATATGTATTCCTCCCTCATAATTGTTCTCCAGCTGATCCAATAGTTTCCTAGGTAACCACTGCTTCAGCGTTTATAGTGCTGAGTTTGAAAGTTGAGATAAAATAAATTAAAAAAAAATATTACTGAAAGTAATGACAAATAAAGGGTGTATGTAGCAGTCAGAGATAAAAGAGTTCTGGGCTGGATCAGTAGACTGGGAATTTTCAACATACGTGTAGCTATGAAGGCATGAACTGTACGTGCTCTTTCCAAGAGAGTGAAGTATATGAGAGTGGAGAAGGGAGCCCCGTGAATACAGACAATCAAAGAACAGCTAATGGAATGGCAGCTGAGCTGTGGAGGTTTGAGGGCCAGGAAGATTCCATGAGAGGGTGGCTGCAGTATGGGCAGGGGGTTGGGGAGAGGTGAGTTCTGGAATAAGGTCAACAGAGCCAGGTACTGCAAAGAGGTCTACATGGATACAGACTGGAAAGCATCTTTCACGTTTGTAGTTAGGTCATCAGAGACCTTTAGCTTCGACGGTTTCAAGGAAATTGCGACAGGAGCAAGGCTGTAGTGGCTGAAGATGAACGGGAGGGGGAAGTAGGGAAGGTGAGAATCAACTCCTTTTTGAAGCTCTTGTCCATGAAGAGAAAGAGTGGGAGAGGTTCAGGAGAAAAACAAAATCAAGAGACAGTTATCTTTTTTGCTGATTTTTAAGTAGAAATGAGTGAGGTTTGTTCATGTTTCTGAGTTGGAAAGGGGGCAGAGAGGAAGAAGTTAAAGGTCTGTAAACGAAGAAACAGAAGGGAAGTGTAAGAAACAGAGTAAAGGTGTGTTCAAGTATTGCATTCATAGGTTTCATTTAAAAATTAAGATTTTTCTTTAAAAAAATTAATGAAAACTCCTACTCTGCCTTTTAATCAACAGGTTTTCTAATGCATTTGTAAAAATAAGTACTTGTAAATTTATTGTGAAACAGCCCAGAGGGACATCTGCAAAGCTGAGCAGTGTTCCAAAATTGAGCAAGTATGTGGGTAGTTAGATCTGCTAGAAAATAATAGTACCTTACCTCATGTAGTACTTATTCCTCATGTGATTGTTTGTTCTACCAAAACACAGTGTATTGTTCCTCCATACCAAGCCGTGTGGTAGTCAAGGAGGGAGTTTAATCTCTATTTCACAAGCTAGCAGTCCTGGATGACAGGTGACATGCCCAAGGTGCCACAGCCAGGGAGTGTTGAATTGTTTCCTGGTGCTCTGTCTTCTCATTTCCTGCCCAGAGCATCTTTAAGGAGCCCATTTGCCTCCCTGGTTATATTTCCTCTCGTTTGTTTAGTCTCACAAAATGCACTGATAACCATGGTTTCTTTTGATTATACTTCACTTTGAAAGAGCCAGGAAGGATTTCCGTAGAAGGATCCTGGTGCTCAGGGGAGCACATGGGTAACTGAAACGCCTTGCCACGCTGAAATTCTTTGAGTTCAAGTTATTAATCTGTGTCCTTAAGGGCACCAGCAACAAAAGTTTCAGACATTTGTTAAGTTTTGTGGTCATTGCTTCAAATCTGTGGGCACACAAGCAGTTATGAAGTGACTTTCTGAAAGTTAAAGTTTGAGAATGCCCATGATGACTTCTGATCACCAGCCCAGGGGTTTTCTTTCTATCACATCAGGCTTGAGGAGGAGGGTGCCACGGTCACGAGCTTGCTGGAGACACTTGGCTGTTTTTAAATAGTAGCAGTCGTCACTCTAGTCCGATTGGACAGGTGTGGTGGGCTGGGCAGAAGGGTTTGAACTTTATGTGATAAGTGTGAGCAGCCGCTTGAGGTCCTTAATCTAAGGGGGCAGTTTGACTGAACATCTGTTTTAGGAAGAATAGTCTGAGAGTGGTATCCTGGGTGAATTAAAGCAGAATTGTATTGTCTGGGAACTTGCTGGGTCCTCCACAGGCCTACTGAGTCAGAAACTCTGGTGGTGGGGCTGAGCAGTATCTTTTAACAAGCCCTCTGGTGAGCTGTGTGTGTACAAAGTCACTTCAGTCGTGTCCGACTCTTTGCAACCCCTGAGCTTATAGCCTGCTAACCCTCTCTGTCCGTGGGATTCACCAGGTGAGAATCCTGGAGTGGGTTGCCTTTTCCTCCTCCCAGGCATCGCGACGCAGGGACTGAACTCTTATCTCTTAGGTCCCTTGCACTGGCAGGTGGGTTCTTTACCAGCAGTGCCAGTGAGTTGAATGCACTCTAAAGTTTGAGAGCCACCTAAGCAAAGTAGAATCAGGGGGGATTTTTAGAGACTATTTCAGAATTCAGACTTTATGTGACAAAGCTCTCAGCTAATGTGGTGGCGCGGAAATGGACAGAACCACTGACCCCGAGATGTCTTTGAGAAGTTCTAGTCAAAGTTACACTTGCTGTCTGGTCATTCCTTGTAGAACATATGGTAGGACTGATATTCTGGAGGGGAAGGAGTCTTGGTTTCATGTGAACAGGTGAGTAAAGCTCTAAGAAGGGTGGAGTTCATTGTGTTGGGAGGTGCCGAACACCCGCGTTTATTTCTCCCTCTAAGCTGGGCTTGCAAATACATTCCCCCAGGGGCCAGTGTGGCCAGCTGAGATGCACAGGTGGTGGTTTGTGTGGCATGGGGACCAGTATCTGTTTCCAGCCCATTTCCTGGTGACAAAAGATGAGCTGTACTGAGAGAACTGGTGGGAGTGGAATTGAGAGAACAGGTGAAAGGTACGCTGGAAAACCTACTGGTTGAAGGGAAGGGGTGATGAGAAAGGGAGTGGGGATTTCAGAGCTTAAAATTTCCGTTTGCTCTTAGAGTAAAATCCATCTTCTCTGCCCCCATGGATTCTGGTTTATTCCTGTTTTCTATCCTCATTTTGTCTCACTGTCTGCCATGCTCACCACATGCCCAGTTTAGAATCTCTCTTTCCCCCTCAACCTAGATGTATTCCCACATCTGCTTTCATTCCGTAGCACTCAGATGTCCCCTCTTTGAGAGCTTTCCATGACCATCCTCTCTAATGTTGAACCTCACCCCACCTGCTTCCCTAAGCAGTTTCTTTTCCAGATGACTTATTGCAGGCTGAGACCATCTTAGTTACTGGTCTCCTTCAGTCTTCCTCAGGAGAATGACAATGCTTCCACAGTCAGGAATCTTGTGGGTCTTGCTCAGTGGTGTATTCTAAAACCTAGAAGAGTGCCTGGTGCATAGTTAGAACTCTATAATGTTAGTTGAATGAATTTTAGGTAGAGATTTAATTGGGAGGGAGGGAAGGTCGGGGGAGAAAGTAAGGGAAGAGAGATTTCTGTTGACCCTAGGCAGCAAATGACTGCTCACTTGGCAGATAGGGGAGGTGTCACAGGATGAATCCAAGAGATGCTGACGAAGTAACACTGACAAAACTCTATGGTGGACTCATATGGGAGGTGCTAACAGCAAGAGAGGTCCAGAGAGACATCTACTTCTGCTTTATTGACTATGCCAAAGCCTTTGACTGTGTGGATCACAATATACTGTGGAAAATTCTGAGAGAGATGGGAATACCAGACCACCTGACCTGCCTCTTGAGAAACCTGTATGCAGGCCAGGAAGCAACAGTTAGAACTGGACATGGAACAACAGACTGGTTCCAAATAGGAAAAGGAGTATGTCAAGGCTGTATATTGTCACCCTGCTTATTTAACTTCTATGCAGAGTACATCATGAGAAATGCTGGACTGGAAGAAACACAAGCTGGAATCAAGATTGCCGGGAGAAATATCAATAACCTCAGATATGCAGATGACACCACCCTTATGGCAAAAAGTGAAGAAGAACTAAAAAGCCTCTTGATGAAAGTGAAAGAGGAGACTGAAAAAGTTGGCTTGAAGCTCAACATTCAGAAAACGAAGATCATGGCATCTGGTCCCATCACTTCATGGGAAATAGATGGGGAAACAGTGGAAACAGTGTCAGACTTTTTTTGGGCTCCAAAATCACTGCAGATGGTGATTGCAGACATGAAATTAAAAGAGGTTTGCTCCTTGGAAGAAAAGTTATGACCAACCTAGATAGCATATTGGAAAGCAGAGACATTATTTTGCCAACCAAGATCCAGTCAAGGCTATGGTTTTTCCAGTGGTCATGTATGGATGTGAGAGTTGGACTATGAAGAAGGCTGAGCACCAAAGAATTGATGCTTTCGAACTGTGGTGTTGGAGAAGACTCTTGAGAGTCCCTTGGACTGCAAGGAGATCCAACCAGTCCATTCTGAAGGAGATCGGCCCTGGGATTTCTTTGGAAGGAATGATGCTAAAGCTGAAACTCTAGTACTTTGGCCACCTCATGCAAAGAGTTGACTCATTGGAAAAGACTTTGATGCTGGGAGGGATTGGGGGCAGGAGGAGAAGGGGACGACAGAGGATGAGATGGCTGGATGGCATCACTGACTCGATGGACGTGAGTCTGAGTGAACTCCGTGAGTTGGTGATGGACAGGGAAGCCTGGTGTGCTGCGATTCATGGGGTTGCAAAGAGTTGGACACGACTGAGCAACTGAACTGAACTGAACTGAAGCAACTTACTTGTGAAGAATCTTCCTGAGAGGTTTGTTAGTATTAGGTTTCTTAGGGAAACAGACCAATAGGAGAGCTATATCAAGATAGATATCGAGGGAGAGGGAAAGAGGTTGATGTATTATGGGAATTGGCTCATGTGGTTATCAAGGCCAAGAAGTCCTGGGATCTGCTGTCTTCAAGCTTCAGAACCAGGAAAGCCAGTGGTGCAATTCAGTCCAAGCCCGACGAGCTGGGAACCAGGAGCACAGGAGAGCAGAAGATAGATGTCCCTGCTCAAAGAGGGAAGAGATTGCGAATTCACCCTTCTGCTGCCTTTTTTGTTCTGTCTTGGCTCGCAGCAGATTGACTGATGCCCACCTACGTTGGGAAAGCCCATCTGCTTTAGTTGGGTCACCAATTCTAAGGCTAATCTCTTTTAGAAATGCTCTCACAGACACAGAAGTAGTATTGGACCAGCTGTCTAGACATCCTTTACTCATTCAAATTGATGTATAAAATTAACCATCACAATTTCTGAGCTCCGCAGCCCATTCCTTTTCCAAGAGCTTGTCTCCTGTCTGCACCGCCCTGGAGGAGAGATGCTTTCAGGTCCCAGGCATGAGGAATTTTGTTTCTACCCAGAGCAGCATTTCTATTCCCCTCACCTGTCCACTGAACAATACTTACTGAGTCAACAACACTTACTTACTAGGTACAAGCAAAGGCCCTCGGGGTGCAGCAGCGATGAAAACAACCTCCTTGCATTTATATCCTAGAGAGAAAAGATAGCCAAAGCCAACAGGTCCACAAATATAGGCACAAGATATTTTGGATGGTGATAAGTGGTATGGAGCAAACAAAACAGTGAGATGAGATGGGCTGGGATCAGCAAGGCACTCTGATTCCCTGCTTTTTGACCTGAGATCTGAACAACAGGAGGGAACCAGCCCGGAGAAGCCCTGGGGGCAGAGAGTGGGTGGTTCCCTGCAGCAATTTCAGAACCTGCTTCTGGAAGATGAGTAACTGAAGTGGGATTTTGTTTTCTTGCTTAAAAAATGAATATGGAGAGGGCTGGTTTAAGTTCAACTCTGGGGGCATTGAAATGAAACATTGTACTGCTTGTTTCCTTACTGAGATATTTTCTTGTTAAGAAATACTTGTTTTGTTACACAAAACATTTTGTTACCCAGTCCAAGCTAACTCTGCTTGCTTTGACAGGCCAGTGACTCTGAGAGACAATGACCGAGGAGATGGCAGATTAGTGTCTCAAAGTAACCATCTTTTTGGAGCCTAGATGCCAGGTTCTTTTTAATTAAATCTGGGAGAGAAAGAGAGAAAAAGAGAGAAGCATATGAGGAACTAAAGTCAAAGGACAGAATGTAGAGGGAGAGACAGTGAAGAAGTAAAGTAAAAAGAATCTTCAGTTTTGCAAAACTGGAAGGGTCAGCCTTTGGAAGGAGTGTGTTAATCCCTTCTACTCACAGGTGGGCAGAGTCGGATTATCTCTCTATGAGCTGAACAAAGGCTCTTTAGTTTACAGTCAGGCAGAGGGGCAGGGTCCTCTGAGGCAGGCTACTATGTATGATTATAATAACAAGAACAATGAAAAAGCAAGTCAAAGAAACAGTTTCCAACATGGAGTCCGAATTGGCTTCTCTGCAACACTTCAGAGATGGCTCTTGCTTTAAAGGGCGGACTTTCTATCAATCATAAGTAGTTTACATGATTTTCTAAAAAGGGTAAAATTATGACTCACACAGATGTAGACATGAACAGATGTTAAAAAATTTTGCTTAAGTCATTAATCAGGGAGGGGACTGGGCAGATGTTAAAACAGATTCAAAGGCGATATCAAAATAGCATAAATATATATGGAGTAAAGGAATGTTGATAATCATGATACTGTGATCAGTCACCTAGAGGCAGACATCTTGGAATGTGAAGTCAAGTGGGCCTTAGGAAGCATCACTACAAACAAAGCTAGTGGAGGTGATGGAATTCCAGTTGAGCTCTTTCAAATCCTGAAAGATGACGCTGTGAAAGTGCTGCACTCAATATGCCAGCAAATTTGGAAAACTCAGCAGTGGCTACAGGACTGGAAAAGGTCAGTTTCATTCCAATGCCAAAGAAAGGCAATGCCAAAGAATGCTCAAACTACCACACAATTGCACTCATCTCACATGCTAGTAAAGTAATGCTCAAAATTCTCCAAGCCAGGCTTCAGCAATACGTAAACCGTGAACTTCCAGATGTTCAAGCTGGTTTTAGAAAAGGCAGAGGAACCAGAGATCAAATTGCCAACATCTGCTGGATCATTGGAAAAGCAAGAGAGTTCCAGAAAAACATCTATTTCTTCTTTACTGACTAAGTCAAAGCCTTTGTGTGGATCACAATAAACTGGAAAATTCCTAAAGAGTTGGGAATACCAGACCACCTAAAATGCCTCTTGAGAAATCTCTATGCAGGTCAGGAAGCAACAGTTCGAACTGGACATGGAACAGCAGACTGATTCCAGTTAGGAGAAGGAGTACATCAAGGCTGTATATTGTCACCCTACGCTGGACTGGAGGAAGCACAAGCTGGAATCAAGATTGCCAGGAGAAATATCAATAACCTCAGATATGCAGATGACAACACCTTTATGGCAGAAAGTGAAGAAGAACTAAAGAGCCTCTTGATGAAGGTGAAAGAGGAGAGTGTAAAAGTTGGCTTAAAACTCAACATTCAGAAAACTAAGATCATGGCATCTGGGCCCATCACTTCATGGGAAATATGATGGGGAAACAGTGGAAACAGTGTCAGACTTTATTTTCTTGGACTCCAAAATCACTGCAGACGGTGACTGCAGCCTTGAAATTAAAAGACACTTACTCCTTGGAAGGAAAGTTATGACCAACCTAGATAGCATATTCAAAAGCAGAGACATTCATTACTTTGACAACAAAGGTCCGTCTAGTCAAGGCTATGGTTTTTCTGGTGGTCATGTATGGATGTGAGAGTTGGACTATAAAGAAAGCTGAGCACTAAAGAATTGATGTGTTTGAACTGTGGTGTTGGAAAAGACTCTTGAGAGTCCCCTGGACTGCAAGGAGATACAACCAGTCCATCCCAAAGGAGATCAGTCCTGGGTGTTCATTGGAAGGACTGATGCTGAAGCTGAAACTCCAATACTTTGGCCACCTCATGTGAAGAGCTGACTCATTTGAAAAGACCCTGATGCTGGGAAAGATTGAGGGCAGGAGGAGAAGGGGACAACAGAGGATGAGATGGTTGGATGGCATCACTGATGCAATGGACATGATTTTGGGTGGACTCTGGGAGTTGGTGATGGACAGGGAGGCCTGGTGTGCTGTGGTTCATGGGGTGGCAAAGAGTCCGACTCGACTGAGCAACTGAACTGAACTGAAAGGAATGTTGAAATGAATGTGCAAATTCAGGCAAAACTGGCTTCTTCCCTAGTGGAGGCAGGAAGTCAATTGAAGGCTGGGACAGAATTTACATGTGTTAAATAACAAGTTCAATAGTGGAAATTTGAAGATCTGATTGTCTTTATTGAACTCTTTGTGAATTGGACAGAATCCCAACTAGCAGTTGAAAGGAGCTCCTTCAGGCTGCAGCAAAGGAAAGGTTTTTCAAGGCAGAGAGGAAACAGGGGAAAGAAGGAAGTTATTAGCCAGGAATGCATTGTTTTAGGCTAGGTTTCTCCTCAGGGGGAGTAGGAGGGGCCTTTCAGCGGATTTCCTAGTGCTGCTCAGGATATTCCAGGTTAGCTGGTTATAGGTCACATTCTTGGAGAAGATTGAAACTGATTGGTTAGGTCCTGGTGAGTCTTAGCGTTTAAGTGACTCCATCTTGGGCCTGTTGTCTCTCTTTAAACACAGATCTGTAGACAACAGTTATTTTGCATTGCTATCAGTTATATATAATTTACAAAGCTGTAAGATAGCTCCTGTGGAAGCAAAAACAAAGAATCTGGTGGAGTCTTCTCTGGATTTTGGACAATGCAGTTTTCTACCAACCACATTCTTGAGTGCGTGCATGCATGTTCAGTCTCTGAGTCATGTCCAGCTCTGTGAAGCCAGGGGCTGTAGCGCACCAGACTTCTCTGTCCATGGGACTTCCCAGGCAAGAATACTGGGGTGGCTTGCCATTTCCTCCTCCAGAGGATCTTCCTGACCCAGGGATCGAACCTGAGTCTCCTGCATTGGCAGGTAGACTCTCTACCACTGCATCACCTGGGAAGCCTGGAGCAGATTCTTACCCCTACATAATCAAACTGAAACAAAATAACCTCGGCTTCCCCTCATGAATAGAGCTGGTGCCTATGCTTGTGGTTTTTGGAGTGATGGGGGTAATCATTTATTAGGTGCCTGCTATGAGTATTAATTGTCAATTGGTTCTATTCTTGAAACAGTCCCATGAAGTAGGTGGTAGTGTTCCCATTTTACAGATGAGAAAGTCAAGTTTCAAGGGTTAAAGACACAACTAGTAAGTGGCAGAGTTAGAATTCTAGTCTTTTTGTCTCCAAAGTATACATGCCCACACACTCCCTGTGATAACTTGCTACAAGTAAAAACTGTAAAAATTCTGTGTATTTTTTTTTTCTTGATCTTTAGGTCACTATCAACTAAGGTGGATCTTAGGAGTGGCCTCGAAGAATGTGCAATGGCATTGAACTTATTTCTAAGTAACAAATTCACAGATGCCTTAGAGTTGCTTCGACCATGGTAATTAATCTTCTTTTGTATAAAATATGTTCTTCATATGTTTTTGATGATTCTGTCTCTGATGTCATACTTTTCAGTTAATTTTTCTGCATTCCCATCTGAATATTTATAAGCTAATTTTGTTGAGACTTCTTTTGATTGGTTTTAATATCCAGTTAACAAACCTATCTTGTCAACTTTCATCATTAGAGCATTTCTGATTCTTTCACCTGTCTTTTTCTATACTTGTTCAAATAATGTCATCTTCTTAGTTTTGTAGAACTTCACTTGGTTTTCTTTAGTGAAATATTTTTATGGGTATTCCTCTGAACTTAAATATGGTTGAGAAAAGTTTCCTTTGAAATGGACATGGGAAGAACTAAAATATGCTAATCTCGGAGGCTAAAAAGAGATTCAAGATAATATTCTTGGGACTCCTGATTTATGTGATAAATCAGTTTCATTTCAAGTAACAGTGCTCACATGCAGGCTCCGTCCTGTCTGACTCTTTGAGACCCTGTGGACTGTAGCCTGTGAGGCTCTTCTGTCCAGGGGATTTCCTAGGCGAGAATACTGGACTGGGGTGCCATTTCCTCCTCCAGGGGATCTTCCCAAGCCTGTGGATTGAACCCGCATCTCCTGCATTAGCAGGCAGATTCTTTACCACTGAGCTACCTGGGAAGCCCCATTTCACTGAATAGTACCTATGAATTCTGATGATGTGGCAGGAAAACCTATGCATAGCCTTGTTCCTAGGCCTCAATGTGACCTTCGTGCCCATCTGTACAGTGTGACTAGAGCTTGACAGGAATAAGCTTACCTCATGCCTTCAAATACAGTCACTGACCTGGATGAAACTTAGACCTCCTATAATAATTTCAAGATGGTTACCTTGTGGGCACAGGAGTGGGACTCTTTCCTTTGAGGAGTCAGTAGGGTGGGGAGGGTGATGTGACTCAGGTCACTGACTTTGATTCTTCGAAATTACATAAGTCCCCTACATACAGACAGATTCCATTCTGAGAGCCTGTTTGTAAGTCTAGTTTGTTCACAAGTCTAACAAAGGTAGCCTAGGTACCCAACTCACACAATTCTCTATATAATACTGTACTGTAATACATTTATACTTTTCACACAAATAATATATGAAAAACCAAAATAATAAAGCATTTTCAAGTTTTACACAACAGTGCCTTGAAAAGTACCGTAGTACAGTACAACAGCTGGCATCCAGGGGCTGGCATCCAGCGAACAGGCAAGAAGAGTTACTGACTGGAGGAGGGAGAGGAGGTGGGCAAGGACAGAGCTAAAGGATCATCAGAAATAGGAGGTGGAGGGCAAGCTGAACTTTCACTGCTTCCTGACGTTGATAGAACGCACATTCGAATCTCTGAAAGTTCTCAACTTAAAGGTTCGTACGTAGGGGACTTAAAGTAATGTGCCCACTGAGGCCATGGTAACTCTGAGATTTAGATGAGCTTCAATCAGTTAGCATTTCAGAGGTTAGGAACAGACAACAAAACAGATGGTGAGGCCCCTGGCCTAAGGAAGTTGCCCAGGGCTGTCTCCATCCAGCACTCACATTTTCTGCCTTGCCTGTTGCTGCCTTTTCCCCTCTGTCTTCTCTAGTCCTTCAGATCTCTGCTGCGCTTCAGATCATCTTCTTTGTCTCTCTCCGTCTGTCTTCCTCTCTCCCTCCTTCTCTCTCTCTGCCAGTCATTCTCTCCTTACATTCCCTCTCTTATTCTTCCTGCCTGTCTCCTGTGTTTTTATTTAAAAAGTCTCCTTTTTTCCTCTTCCACTGACACGCAGCTGGTCATAATATGGAATGAAATAAACAACATGATCTTATATTTAGCCTAGTTTTATATCCTCTGATCTTTCTGAACATTTCACTGTTAAACATGTTTTTTTTTCTTTCCCCCCCACTCAAATACTTTTTTTTCCTCTTGGAAGAGCTTTTGGTTTGAAATGTGAGAATTACACAGCATTGTAAATCAGCTATGCATGTGTGCTGCGTGCTAAGCCCCTTCAGTCATGTCTGACTCTTTGCGACCCCATGGACTATAGCTACCAGGCTCCTCCGTCCGTGGGATTTCCCAGGCAAGAATACTAGAGTAGATGGCCATTTCCTCCTCCAGGAGACCTTCCCAACCCAGGGATCGAACCAAGTCTTCTGTGGCTCCTGCATTGCTTGTGGACTCTTTACCCCTGAGCCACCAGGGAAGCCCCTGTAAATAACTCTGCTTCAGTACAGAATTTTTTTTAAAGGTGACGTTTAAAAATTACAATTACTGATTTATGTTGGGTTGCTCTTATTCCTTGCATATTGTTTGTTTGTTTTCTTTTTTTGAATCAGCAGTGCCCTCACTGTTTGGGACTAACTGCAGATTCTGAAAGGATGTTTAGACTCTTTCTGGTGGGGAAGAAATAACATGGATTGTATTTGTTTTGCAGAGCAGCAGGCTGTTGTATATTTTATTTGAATTAAAAACAAAACCACACATTAATATTGTAAATCTTCTAATTAACGAATGAACATAGCTTGAGAAGTTTGGAGGAAAGTGATAGGGAGGTTTTCACAGCCTGAGAGCCTGGGTTGTGCCATCCGTTCAGACTAAATGTCCTTAAGAATTGAAGCAGTTCTTACTGAAAATATGAATCATCAAGAACTTTAATCAGCATTCCTAGGTAATGAGGTGAGATTTGGTAAGAGGTCTACCATGAATTTTTATCTGGCCCTTTGTGGCTGACCTGACTGGTTGCCCAAATCTTGCTTCCCCATGGCCTCTGCCTGGGAGAAGGGAGGGGATGGTTTTAAACAAGCCTTATCTTTCATAATTTCTGTGTCACAAAATATATTTTCAGTGACTTTTATTTTCCACTTATTTCAGAGCTAAGGACTGCTTCTTGTACAACTGGGAAAAATTAGGATTGCTTAGAAGCATTTTCTAAGAATTGAATTGGCAGGCTGCCCCCTTGTGCTCAAACAGGGAAAAGCATACGTCACTTTCTGCTTCAATCTTGCAAGTTTCTTGCTTCCTGCCTTCACTTTCACTTGCATGCATTGGAGAAGGAAATGGCAACCCACTCCAGTGTTCTTGCCTGGAGAATCCCAGGGACGGGGGAGCCTGTCGGGCTGCCGTCTCTGGGGTCACACAGAGTCGGACACGACTGAAGCGACTTAGCAGGAGCAGCAGCAGCAGTCGCAGCAGCAGCCTGAACTTGAACTGGAAAGTCCCAGTGCTTGAGCGTTTTGGGGCATGTCTTCGTAGTCCACGTTATTTCAGTGATTGTTGTGCAGGAGTAGAAGTCGTTACTGTGCAAGTCATGCCTTGGATGAACTAGAATTTCTTGTGGGTTATTGTTATATGAGACCTGAATGCTTTTCAGTTGAATTGAAATGCAGTCGTTTCCATGTTCTTCCCAGGGCTAAGGAGAGCATGTACCATGCGCTGGGCTACAGTACCATTGTGGTGTTGCAGGCTGTCATGACCTTCGAGCAACAGGACATCCAGAACGGCATTTCTGCCATGAAGGACGCCTTACAAACCTGCCAAAAGTATGAGCTGAGTAATTAAATACGTGAGATACGCCTAAAACCCTTTCTGTCTGTGTGACAAAGTGGATGTACTTTGCTTCACTGAGAGCTCTGTTGGAAGTTGGCCATGGTTATAGAAAAGGACTTAGAGCATCAAAGCCTCCTGGCCTCCTGTACATTTATGAGAGATTAAAAATATTTCCCTTAAGGAATTATCCTATGATGCTGGTGTGGCTGAGCACATGGCATCTATACTGTACTGTTTTCTTTTTGGCATTTGAGCTACGGAAAAGTGCTGAGGATTTCAGTGGGTTTAGCAGCAAGCATCTCTTGGGGTCCCCCTGGTGGAAAGATTAGGTACTACATGTTGGCCTGGTACTCCGGACCAAGCAAGGAGCGTTTTTTATGTGGGAAACGCTGTAAATGCAGAAGCAGGTCTTTTATTTGCCTAAATGGCCATATTTGAGCAGTTTTGCTTGGTGAAAATGACAGAGTTTCAGTTTTGTCTGTACATGAAGCCTCTAGGAGAAGCTGTTAATTAGCATTGGTGAATTTTAACACTGAAATTATGCCCTCTTGTAATTATGTTTCTAGCCCCCCAAAGGAAGAGAGTTTCCAAACACTGCAGTCTAACCCCATTTTTAACCAGTGGCGAAGTGACCCTTACCCACAAAAACACTGATTTTAGCCATAGAGATCAGGGAAGGGGCATGACAGAGTTAGTATTGACTGTTGGTTTTGTTTAATCACCAAGTCATGTCCGACTCTTGCGACCCCATGGACTGTACCCTGGCCAGGCTCCTCAGTGCGTGGGGTTCTCCAGGCAAGAACGCTGGAGTGGGTTGCCATTTCCTTCTCCAGGGGATCTTCCTGACCCAGGGATTGAACCTGGGTCTCCTCAACTGCAGGCAGTTTACCAACTGAGCTATGAGGGAAGCTCCCGGTATTGACTGTAGGTTTGCCCACACACATAAACATGTTCAGTGAGCTTGGATTAAATGCCCACAGGGAGCCAGTGCTGGGAACTGGGTGTGCAGGTTTCAAAACGGTGGTCTGCCCTGCAGACTTTAGGGTTTAGAGTTCTGTTTCTGGTGACCCTTTGGTGTAATTACAACTGAAATGGATGTGAAATGAAAATGAGCTTCATTTATTTTTTCTTTCTGCTTCTCATCTCTTCTTTGTATTCTCTGCAGATACAGGAAGAAATGCACAGTTGTAGAGTCTTTCTCAAGTCTTCTTTCGAGAGGATCTTTGGAACAGCTGACTGAAGGTAAGGGGCATTTAAAAGATTGGGTATTTTCCTTTCTTTGAAAAATTAAAGCATGGTTGTGCTCATAAAACTCAACATTTAAGTGAATAATATAAGTAAATGGAATGTCTTTTCCTCTTCCCATCATTACTCACCCTCTGGAAGTAATCACTGTTAGCAGTTGGTTTTCATGCCTTGCACACTCTTCTCTGTGCATATACAAATATATGCAGAACATATACATAGGACCTTTATAGTGATTCATTATTATTCATTGTTTGCAAGTAGAGAAGCATGTGATACATGTGCTACAATGTGATTTTTGGCATTGACTTTTTCCAGGTCAACTCGTATAAATTGTACTTCACTCTACTTAATAGCCATGTAGCATTCATTAGGACAAATACCATAAATTAGTTTTTCTGTATCGAAGGACAGTTATATTGTTCTTTTTGCTATTAAAAATAATGCTGTCCTAAAATTCTTATACCTATAACTTCATGCATTTTTGCTAGTATTTCATAGGATAGATTGCTAAAAGTGGAGTTACTGGGACTGAGGGTTTGAAAATAGAAAACGTTTATAGATATCACCCGTTTTTCTCTGAAGAATTAGGTCAGTTTATAGTCTTCTCACCCATGTGTGAGAGTTTCTATTTTTCTAAAAGCTATTAATTTTTTTCTCAAGGTCAGTAATTTTGATACCTTTAGAATAATGATGATGTTTTACAGTATAGAAAATTGTAAACATTTAGGACTACTAGAATTCAGGAACGGAGAAGGCAATGGCACCCCACTCTGGTACTCTTGCCTGGAAAATCCCATGGATGGAGGAGCCTGGTAGGCTGTGGTCCATGGGGTTGCAAAGAGTCGGACACAACTGAGCGACTTCACTTTCAATTTTTACATTCATGAATTGGAGAAGGAAATGGCAGATCACTCCAGTGTTCTTGCCTGGTGAATCCCAGGGATGGGGGAACCTGGTGGGCTGCCGTCTGTGGGGTTGCACAGAGTCGGACACAGCTGAAGTGACTTAGCAGCAGCAGCAGCAGAATTCAGGAATAGGATTATTAGAATCCAACATATCTTCAGCATGTTGATCAGATGGCGGGGAGAAACTGACTCCTTTTGCTGTTTCCTAGACGTTCCCACAGAGATTAGGGCAGAGGTTCCATGATGAGTCCTGTTATATTAGCATTATGCTTTAGTCAGAATGGTTTATAAGAAAGGAGCATCGCAATACTCCTGTAGTAGAGAAAGTGTCCTTCAAATGTGGCCAATGTCTAACAAAGCCTCTGTCATCTGGGGAGCACTTGTTCCTGTGCTATCATTGTCAGAGTAGTTCTCTAGAGGAGGTAACATGAAATAGCTGTGGCCAGTTAAGGCAAGAGCAATTCTGGATAATGCTGTCCATCATTCCTAGTGGTCGAGTCTGTACTAGACACATTTTTTAGTGTGTTTCATTGTAAAGTTTTCTTTGCTTTGTTAGAAGATTATTATCAACTTGCTATGGACTTTGGAAAACTTGGGCTCATTGTGTGTGTGTGTGTGTGTGTGTGTGTGCGTGCGCGCGCACGTGTGCGCGCACTCAGTCGCTCAGTCATCTCTAACTCTTTGTGACCCCGTGGACTGTAGCCTGCCAGGCTCCTTGGCATTCTCCAGGCAAGAATACTGGAGTTAGTTGCCATTTCCTCCTGCAGGGCATCTTCCTGACCCAGGGATCGAACCCGTGTCTCCTGTGTCTTCTGCCCTGGCAGGCAGATTCTTTACTGCTGAGCCACCGGGGAGGCCCATCCTGGGTAACCTCCTTTTTATAGACTAGAAACTGAGGATCAGGGAGATTAGACAAATGGTCCAAGGTTACCCGCCTAGCAGAGCGGTGTTCAAACCTGACCTGCCTTTCCCTAAGCCAACTAATTAATTATTAATTAATTATTAATTTTTTAGTTGTTTCCTCTATTTCCCGCAACTTCCTCTGTTCCGCAAGAAACAGGCATGAAATGTCTTCACATGTGGGTGAAGGAAATGCTGAATTATTTCTGCGTTAGACATCGTAAAAATAGGTGATACTGTGTTCTTATCTCTTTATTCTGTCTTTAGGCATGGCATATTTAGAAGTATTAAAAAGTGAACAGTAATAAGATACCACTACACAGTGTCCAGGAGATGGTGAGGGACAGGGAGGCCTGGCATGCTGCAGTCTGTGGGGTTGTAAGCAGTCAGACACGACTGAGTGACTCAAACAGCAACTCAGCGGCCAAAATCCAGAACACAGAGACCAACAAATGTTGGTGGGGATGTGGAGGGACAGGAACACTCATTCGTGGCTGGTCAGAGTGCAAAATAGTGCAGCCACTTTGGAAGAGAGTAATGACAGTTTTCTTATAAAACTAACAGCTGAAAACTTGTGTTGACACGAAAATCTGCAAAGAAATATTTATGGCAGCTTTATTCAGAATTGCCAAAACTTGACCTTCACTAGGTGAATGGATGAAGTATGGTACATCCAGACAGTGAAATATTATTCAGTGCTGCAAAGAAATGAGCTATCAAGCCATGAAAAGATTCGGGGGAACCTTAAATGCATATTCCTAAGTGAAAGACACCCATCTGAAAAAGGCTACCTACTGTATGATTCTAAGTATATAAGATTCTCAGAAAGGCTGAACTGTGGAGACAGGAAAAAGATCAGTCATCACCAGGGGATGGGGTGGAGGAGTGATTAGGTGGAACACAGAGAGTTTTTTAGGGCAGTGAAATCATAATGATTAAATACATGTCATTATACATTTGTCCAGACGCATAGAATGTACACCACCAAGGGTGCACCCTAATGAGAACTATGGCGGAATTATGATATGTTAGTGGAGGTTCACCAGTTGTAACAAACGTGCCACTTGGGAGAGCATGTTGATCATAGGTGAGTTTGTGCATGTTGAGGGAAGCCAGGGAGCAAGGGATATATGGGAAATCTCTCTACTGTCCCCTCAGTTTTCCTGTGAACTTAAAAATGCTCAAAAAAATAAGATCCTAATTTAAAAATTATGAAAATACATCAGCCTGTGACTTTAACTATTCTGAAATAAGGTTTATTTAGACTTCTATGTCTGAAAGCATGCTTAGCTAACACTTCACTGCATAATGAAGATACTTCCTTCAGTGAACTAAGGAATTTATAATTAAGAGATGTTCTGGTAGGTACCTACTTGTAAATGCCAAATGTCTAATTTTGAGAGCTAAGGGCTGCCCAATATAAATCAATCTGAGTGAAGAGATAAGACTTTTATAAATTAAGTTGCATTTATTCCTAATGATTTTGGCTGTCACCGCAATCCAAACAGACTTTGTGTTCAAGGGAGCATGTCAAAACATTGTAGATTTAGTGTGCAATTTGTTTTCCCTATAGGTAATTTCCATTTCTATCCTTGAGTGGCTTGTTGTTTGTAGGAGTAAGGACATTTAATTAAACTTTCTGTGGATTGAAGATGGGGCACACCCATTCTTCTCATGGCTGGCATATTAAATGGCTTTCAAATTGTCTTTAAAAACACATGTTTGTATATAGTTCTTAGGATGTAAAAGAGATTTAATTCAAAGATTCATTATACATAGAAAATACAGTTCAAACTTTCTTGCCTTTTATCTCTGCCTTCATGTTATGTCTTTTATGCTTCTCTTTGATTTGTCCATCTTTAGCTTAACTCTGATCCATCTACCCCTTCAGATCTCTGCAAGGGCTCACCATTGATGCCAAAATCTTGGCTTCCTGTACACCAATGCCAAATAGAAATACAGAGTTCGGAGGAAAAAAAAGAGAGTAGCTTTATTCTTGCCAGTCAAAGGGGAAACAAGTAGCCTAATGCCATAAGAACCATGCCCCATTTCCTCAAAAATAAGGAGAGGTTTTGTATCCTAAGGAAGTCTTGCATGTTTTTTTTTCTTTTGCAAAATTTCAAAATGGCCACAGCTGGCATCAGATAACTCAGTAACTGGGGTTGGTCTTTTCAGAAATTATAAGGCTGTGACCTCCTTTCTGAAAGGAAGAATGCTACAAGGGTGTGTAGGGGGGGAAGAATGCCAGGTGCAGAGTATAATTCATAATACATATGGAGTCAGAGAGTAATTAGCTTTATTTAGCTTTGTAAAAGGACCAGTCTAGCCACAAGTGTTTGTTAGTAGTAGCAGCTAGACAGTAACCAAGATTGCTTAACTCATTCAGGCCTGTTTAGGTTTTTCCCCAGCCTGTTCATTGTTACCTTGTTTTCCTTGTTTATCAGAAAAGTCTCATTTTTATTTAAGAAGGGTCTCATTTCTGTTTTTGCTGCAATACCATTGCCTACTGAATGAAGCCCAGACTCAGATATTCAAGGTCATCCATCATTTAGCCCGACTTCCTTTCCAAGGTCATCCATCATTTGGCCTGACTTCCTTTCCAGGCTCATAGCCCACACCTCCCTGTGCGCCCCCTGTGCTTCAGCCGGAGGTGCACCATCGGCCGCGCCACGCAGGGCTCTGCGCTCTGCCTCTCTGCCGAGCTGGTTCTCGCCCAGTGGCAACTTCACCACCTCCTCAACACATGCCCCAAGCCAGCCATCTGGATTGCTGAGCAGGCTTCCAAAGGGAGTAATTACTGAAAGTTCCTACTTTGTTACAAGTTTCCCTGGGAAGAGGATGTTCAAATGACTCTGTAAAAGTTACCTGTTTTTCTCCCACTGTACCCACTGAGAAAATCCAGGGGGCACCCTTTAAAGTGAGGCGTTCTGAAGGATGGAGACCCTGGCTGTTAATGCTGCCAGAATGTGCACTGACCGCGGCTCCTCAAATTTGGCCTGTCGTGGGTTTGGCTCCCTCTAACACGTGCTGTTAGAAGATCTTCATTGCATTGTTGCTTCTTTGTCAATCAACCTTTTGAACATGAGCATGGCAGGAAGGTGAACCAGTTTGTGAGAACAAAGTGTGTGTGTGTGTGTTAAGGGGAGGTGTCCTGTGTGTGTAAGTGAGAGAAATAAAGCACTAGGTCTTATCCAGTTAGGTTCAACATCATTCCATCAACATGGAAATATCCCGTTTTTCAGTTACTTACATCAGTACTCTTGCCTGGAAAATCCCATGGGCAGAGGAGCCTGGTGGGCTGCCGTCTATGGGGTTGCACAGAGTCGGACACGACTGAAGTGACTTAGCAGCAGCAGCAGCAGCCCATCACTTAAAAGTGTGCTACTTTTGAAGTTTTGTCAGAAAGCATGACATGGGCCAAGGGGAATAATCTTAGTGGAAGTAGCTGATGCATATTGAGGGCTTACTCTGCCCAGTGACTCTACAGGCAGCACTTGAATTCTTCAGCTTTGAAACAGAGATGTCATTAGCCGGACTTGAAGAATGAGAAGCCCAGCCGAGGGAGGAGGGTAGCTTGCTCAAGGTTCTGTAACTAGGATGTGGCAGGGCCTTTGCTACAATCCAGGCTGTTAATTACCCCAACCCCAAAGCTCATTTACTTAAATAACACACTAGTTTGTATCCTATGGATAAAAAGGTAAATTGCTGATTTTGTTTATACCAAAAAAAAAAAAAAAAAAAAAGAGGAAGATTCCTCCCTCCCCAGTCTCTACAGGTATCATGAACTATTTAGGAAGATAGGCCACACATCTGTGTGTCCAGGGGATACAGACATGATTTTATGTAGCCCTCTTGTGAGTGCCTTGTTCTGCGCTTGATACCTCATTGATCCAAGTAGCCTCAAACTGAGACTTCTGTGGTTGCCCAGTGGTTAAGACTCCATGCTTCCAATGCAGCGGGTGTGGGTACGATCCGTGGTCGGCAAACTGAGACCCTGTGTGCGGCACAGCTGAAAACAGACACACATACCCACATGCACACACGCACAAAGCAAATAGCCCCAAACTGTGCTAGTGCTAGATTTTTTACATCAAGTCTTCCCTGAATGAAGACTCATGAGTGGGACATGCAGGACCGTTCTTTATCCTAGAATCCTCAGAAGTTACTGCTTTCTCTTCAGGTCGATAGTGCGCCTAACCATTGTCGTAACTATCATGCCTTCATAATATTTTTGATATTAGAATTAGTATATTCAAGTTAGTATATTCAATATTAGTATATTCAAGTATATTCAAGTTTTTCAATCCATCCCTGTGGTAGACTTGAAGTTTCCCATTAAGTTAAAAAAAAACGAGTGGTTTTCTTTTTTTCCCAAAAAGTGTTTTTCTATTTTGGTTTCCTCCTGTGAGCTGAGTTTGGATCTCTGACACCAAGGGCCTGACTCTTGGCAGTTATATGTGAATTGAGCCAAAGATGACTTCCCCAAAGCATTTCACACGTTCTGGAAGAATCTTGCTGAGGCCTTGAGAACTGAGGTCATCATTCCACTTCTATGCAATCACGAAACAACCAGGTTTTTATGTCTCCTCTGGGCTCATTTATCTATCTGTCTTTTCTGAATATCTCAGAGCAATTACTGTGGGCATGGGATTTTCCTTAATATGCTTTTATTTGTTTTTAATAGAGGAAATGCATGCTGAAATCTGTTATGCCGAGTGCCTCCTACAGAAAGCAGCCCTCACGTTTGTGCAGGTAACGGACATTTGGCTTAGCATCAGTGTCACCCGGGAAGCCTACTAAGTATGCCAAAGAAAAAAATGCAGCTCATTCTGTGTCCGTTCTTTCGACTTAGAGTTATAATGAAAGCTGTTTGTTATTGCTCGTAAACTTTGGCTGAAAGAAGACTCTGGGGGATCTTTTTTCCTACTCAAATGCACCTAAAAGTCGCTGTTTTGAAATTCAGTCTGTTGAGAACCACTGCCTTTTAAAGAAGCTGTTTTGCACCTACCACACCTAATTTCAGGATGCTTCTCTGTGTGAGAATTGTGAGGTTATGCCTCTGTGAGCTTGCTAATGGTGGAGGGCTGCACACAGCGGTGACTGGCTTCAGCATCTTTGGCTGTTCCCTTCTTGCGCCAGATGCTTCAGCAAAGCTCAGTTATGCATGCAGACCTCAGATTTTATTTCCCTGCTATTGTATTCTCATCCCCTTTTATTTCTTCTTCTGGAAGAGCAGTTGAAAGAAGTCACTAAACAAAACAATGACTGTTTTTCTCAGGGGCATTTAAATTTCACCTCTAGGATTTCTTATCACCAATACCTGGCCTGTCATTGTAACGCCTAGTTCTTCTAAAAAAAAATACGAATTTTAACAGGTGGCCACACAGGTGTCGGTGATGGATACAGTGGGGTAGAAGTGGGGTGGAGATGGTAAGGGGGCAGAAATTCAACTGTAAGGTGGAGAAAGTCTTCCTCTATTTCAGTGCTTTACATCGAACTGAGAGTGCTTTTCTCTTTCTGGAGGTTGACTGACCTGATAGGCTGGAGTCTGGTTAAGGAAAATAAAAGCAATCTGATCTATGACCCTGTTTCCTAAAACTCTACATATTATGATGCCTGAAGCAGTCTCACTGCCTTAGTATACATAAGGCTAATCACAGAGGCCCCCAGTTTTTTTTTTTTAATGCGTTTTTCAAATGGGAATTTGACAGTAAAATCTTTGATTCAAAGGGTTTTAAAAAAATGTTTAGGGGCTTGTAACTCAACATCTGGGAGATGCCCACGGCTCTTCCCTCTTCCTCATGCCTCCGTGTCCGGTCAGGCACGTGATTGTGCTGTTTTCCCTTTTGAAGGTTAATCGGCCCCAGCTCTTCTTCCTTATTCTGACGATAATTGTTCTAGTGAGGGGCTCATCAGCCTCCCTAGACTTCATGGCAACCAAGGGACCCTTGGTCCGTAGTTTCCCTTCCCTCCAGCTCACTCTCCATTGTGCAATTGTGCACCTGCTCCAAGGGGAGCATCTTGCCTGCTCATGTCTCGGCTTTAGCCTTGAGTAGCCCTCACTGACGATGGCGGTGGTTCTGTGTCAGAATATCACAAACGGGGAGGGCTTTTTAAAACTCAACTGGCATCTCTCCCAGTTCCCTACGCTCCTCTTACCGACATCCTCGCCTGCTGGTGGCGTACTTGAGTGGGAAAGTACAAGTAGCTTTCTTACTCCTTAGTCATTCCCTTCTTTGAAATAGATTTCTGTGGCAGTGCTGTGTTATATAAGCACAGATGGCCTAGCCAAGCACACCATGATCTTTAATGCTTCCTTGCCTTTCCCCTGAAAGGTTTTTTTCTTTTTGCTTGCAGAGTTCATATCTGCCTTCTTTTCCTTCATCTGGCTATTTCCTAATCTTTTTTTTTTTTTTAACGCTTCAAGCACTGATGCTTCCAGGAAGCTTTTTGGGCCTCTGCACATCCCAGCCCTGCTTTGTGCTGTTGTGGCATCCTGTGCCTGCCTCCGTCCGTGTGTGCACGTCTCCGTCCCTTAGCATATTGTGTTTGCTTTTGCCTCATTTTGCAATTAGGTGCCTGCTGTAAAATAGGCATTCAGCAAATGTTTGGTGAATCATTAAATATTCTTATTTGAAGCAGATTTTATTCCAATTTAAGAACTTCTTTTCCTGGACACTATTGGAACTTGTGTAACTGGAAGTTACCTTGAAATCAGAAAATGGGCATTTAAATTGCATAGTGAATTTTACATTTATTGATTCTTTTAATAATTTAAGTATTAAGTATTTAAGTGATGAAATTAACAAACTAAAACCAGTTTTTCTCTGGCTTTGGAAGGATGCTCAAGTGCACAGGAAATAAATACCAGAGCATGTTTCTGTTATTAATGGGTTAGAAAAGCATTCTCCATTAGCACCATCTATTAGAGTAGGATCTTTAAAGCAGTTATTTTATATACTTTATTAAGAGACTCTTAGAATCCTGGAACGCTCACCCTAAAAGGTCATTCATTTAGGCCAATTGCCTCAGTTGCATGGTTGATGACCATCAGGCAAAGAGAACAAACAAAATTCCCAAACAAAATTTCATGCTAGTGATAACGCATTTAGAATCCAGATCAGTTATTTTTGGTCTGGAAATGTATACAAATGAAATTCACAATCCTAAATAGACGGCCTGCTAAAGGACCCCCTAACGAAGAACCGCAATCCCATTACTTGGAGTATGACAGACGGGAAGGCCCTTGGAGCAGCCGTTTTGGGCTCCATTGAGCCTAAAAGAAAACTGCTCAGTAGTTGATGTTTATCAAAGCAGGTTTGGACTAACTATGGCCCCTAATTGGTGAGGATTACTTTCTTCGTTACATCCTTAAAGTTACGCAAGGATTTAAAAATTGTTTCCTTTTTTGTCCTCTAAGTTGGAAGAAAGATGACAAAAAAGGCATTTTATATGTAAAGCAAGAAGAATATTTTAACTTAAAAATCATGTCCTCAAAAGATATAGTGTTTTGTTCTAATCATGCAGCTACACAGCTGTGGGGACAGTCTAAGAATCATTTGCTAAATGATCTAATTATGTAATTGAATTGTTTTCAGGATGAAAATATGATCAACTTCATCAAAGGTGGACTCAAAATTAGAACAAGTTACCAAATATATAAGTAAGTTAAAAATTAAGATTGATGAAAAATCTTATGACAAGGTTTGTACCTTTATGACCACCTTCTTGTGGTTCTTAAATAATTCTTGTATTATATACCACTTTGTACTTTAAAGTTTTTTAATAAGTGTGACTAGATTTTTAAAATTTAGTGTTGGTAAAAATGCACTTGAATTTTGACTTACTGAGTGTGTATTCAATGCTAAAGGGCAACAGAATAAATGCAGTTTTAAAAGAAAAATAGCTGGAAAGTACTTACATAATTTCTGATTAGATAATCTTAGTTTCTCTCTCCTAAAAACAATTTGTAAATTAAAAATGGCAGGTATATATAGTATGTCTCTGGTTCAGACTCTGAAACAACACTGTCCCATTTAATTTCTCCAGTGATGCAGATGTCAGTTAGAGTGGACCATAGTGTCATTCACGTATCTTCGGTGTCCTTACTGGTGTTTATCTAGTTGTCCTATCTTTTACTCATGGTGTTAAAAGTCTTCAGCTTTGATTCTGGAGTCATCCATTTCTCCCTTTAGTTCTGTCACTCTTTGCTTGTATTTAGAACCTTTGTTATTGGACTTATATATTTTTAAATTGTTTTATCTCCTAATAAACTAACCTATTTATCATTATAAAGTGTTCCTATGTAACTCCTTATAATATTCCTTGTCTTGAAATCTGTTTTGTCTGATATTAATAAAGCTACTCATGCTTTTTTGTAATTGGTGTTTGCGTGGCATGTATTCTTTTGCTTTAAATCTACCTTTGTTTTTATATTTAAATTATATTTTTTTGGTAAATATGTTTAATGGGGTCTTACTTTTTTATTCAGTGTAACAGTTAATATGTTTGCACTTGTGACTGCCATTTTGCTTTTTTTCCTTTGCCTTATTTATCCCCTCTCCTTATTTTTCTGCCTTCTTTTGCTTTAATTAAATATATATATATATAT
>SJYQ01001091.1:686579-776454 GCA_006410935.1 Redunca redunca | reverse complement strand
ACTTAACATCTAGTAATTATGATTATTAATACCTTAATATATATTTTTTCAGAATATTTTCTATATGAATCTAGTGATATATATATTTAAAACCAAAATGAGATCACTCTTATGTACAGTTTTATAACTTGCTTTTGCACTTAATGATCTTTTCTTTTTCATGTCAACAAATCTTCATTTCGTATTCAATCCATCTTCAAATATTCAACTCATCTTCAAATTTTGCCAGTTGGTCCCAGATCTCTTTTACTTCTGGAATGTCAACACCTTGGTCCAACCCAAAACTGTCTTGTGCAGTCAGTGTTCATGTTCATTAACTATATCTTATTATATAAGAGTTTCTGTATTCATGTCAGTTGTGGGAAAGCCCAGTCCAGCCGTCCTGTAGTTGTATACACACAGCTTTGTTTGGTGGCTTCCTTGAGTTTTAGTTTAGCTTGTTCTCTCTTAGTCAGTTTTGACTGCCATCATAGAATATCATACACTGAATGACTTAAGCAACAGAAACTTATTTCTTCACAGTTCTGAAGGTTGGAAGTCTAAGATCTGGGCATGAGCATATCAGATTCTGGTGAGGGCTCTCTTCTTGGCTTGCAGACAGCCACCTTCTCACTCTTGCCTCACAGGGCAGAGAGAGATTCCACTTGCAGTGACCTCATTTAATCTTAATTACCTCCTAAAATCTCTTATTTCCAAATATAGTCACACTTTGGGAGGGGGGCACAGTTAGAACTTCAACATATGGATTTGGGGGAAATATAATTCAATTGATAGCATTTCTCTAGCTCCTTATATTTCCTGTAAACTGGAAATTAGATATATAGGCTTACTAGATTCAACTTAGATGCATTTGGCTAGAATATATCATAAATGAAGTTGCATTCTTTATAATTGCACTACATCAGGTGATACGTAGTATCTGGCTATTTCTTTTTACTTTAAAAAATGTATCTTTCAATTTGATAAACAATTTCTGGTTGTTGCCAATTTTTACGTCATTGTTTTCATCTGCATTTCTCTGATGAATACAGATGAAATACTCTCTGCATTCAAGATACGAAGGGAAAGGGAGAAATGAATAGAAAGTAATTAAAGTGAAAAATCAGAAAGATTGGCTTGGGTGAGGAGAGAAAATTAAGAAGAAAGTTGCAGGCAGTTGTGATGGACTTTACTGTCCTCTTTCATTCCTTCCTAGTTCCAAGTTCTTTATTAGGTCTATTTGATGCCATAGTAATCACACTGAAATGCAGCTCTTTTTGTCAGTAGCACCTCAGTTACTCGGTGGAATGTAGGTTGCTGAAGGGTGCACAGCAGCTGAGAGGCTGAGCATTCTTAGAAAATCTCCTCTAACACTTTGCTGAGAAACTGGGAACTCATAGTCCTGAGGTTCTATGGCTCCCGAGTCATACCTGCTGGTATTTGAACCCTCTGTTGCTTTAAGTGCAGAAAGATTGATCCTGATAAACAATGTAGAAATGAGTGTGTCATTTTTCTTTAATGATGATTACCTGGTAGCATTAAGAGTAAACTCAGTGTAGCATCATCCACTTAAAATTTCTCCAGTGTTTGGCTAATGATATCTATCTTATGGTACTTAAATGCAAAATTTGATTTGACATTAATTTTCATTGTCATAGTAAACTTATAGTATAATTGTTTTCTTTAATCCAGAGAATGTCTTTCAATCCTGCATGTAATTCAGAAGAACAAAGTTGAGCAGCAATTCTTCTACGAGTTTGAAGGGGGTGTCAAGCTTGGAATAGGGGCGTTTAATTTGGTAAGTAATCAAAAGGTAGCCAGAATCTTTTATAAAAGAACCTTGGGTTTTCAGTGCCTCTGCTATTGCATTTGAACCTCACCCTGAACCTCTACCTGGGTTTGTTTGACAAGTGGCTAGAGTGGGATCCTCTTTATTCTGTTGTGACCCAGTGGAGGCTCTGGTCAGAATATGCTATGACGTTCTGCACATGCTCAGAATAGTTTTGGATTGTATAATAAGGGCAGCATACAGCCCTCTGAATAGACTAGTAACATTTTTTTTTTTTTTGTAAGAAGGAGCTTGAAATTCGGTTCCATTCCCACATCAGAAATACTGTTGCTATAGCAATGGTGGTTCTGGAATTGAAACTAGGTTAGGGAATAATAGAGCTTGAAGGATAGTAATAATGCTTTGGGATAGATGAAGAGTTTGAATAAATATCTGTCCAATTGCAATATTATTTAGAGATTTTGATGTTTTATTAAGGTTTGACTGGAATTGGTATATACAACCAGAGTTACTTTGTTTATGAGCCCATTGGTTGATGACAGAGGTGGCTGAAGAGACAGCTGTCGGCTGTCCATGGAATGGATCACCCTACCCATTTGATTATTAAAATCTTCCTCTGCTGAGGACAGCCTTTGGTGAACATTCATATGGGACACAAATATGTTCATTTTTTTCCCCATTCAAAGAGATATATCCATATACTTCTTACCCAGAGTTCCTTGGCATCAATTTTCCCATCATGTTCTTTGTTCTCTCTCTCTTTTTATTTTGGCTACATCACACAGCTTGTGGGATCTTAAGTCCCTGACCAGGGATTGAACCTGGGCCCTTGGCAGTGAAAGCTTGGAGTCCTAACCACTGGACCACCAGGGAATTGCCTCCTATCATGTTCTTTCTAAATCCCTGACCATCCAATCAAACCATTGGCTTATGGAATCGGTATATAATTGCTTGTATGGTCATTTCTTCTCCAAACAAAGTGAACAACCAGGTCTCTGCTTGAAGTTTTACCCTGAGAGAACTTCCCTTCATCCTACTCAGATGTCCCAGAGTGCGGCTATAGTGCCATAGCCTTCCACCTCTGGGTTTTGCCTGCATATCATGAAGAATATAACAACTTTTGCTTCCTGGAAAAGGTTGCTAAAATAAATCTTGTTTGGAGGTGGGCACCAGGGTTACTTTCTCAACACTTTTATCACTCCACATCAAAGGAAGTATTCTCCAGAGCATCCTGAAAAGGCCAGAATCTGGTCTGTTTTTAATTTTTTAGTTTAACTAAATGAAATTGTCACAAGTAATGATTATAGGAGGTGCAGTATATGGTGACTGAGAGGTGTCTAGTGGTTTAAACTTGGTTCTAATTTTTTATGTTATTGAATCATTAAAATTTTAAGTTTTTAGAGTTTAGCATTTACCTATAGTTAGGTATACTAACACGTAGTACAATGCTTGTGGTTTTTTTTTTTTTTTTTCTTACAGATGCTGTCCCTTTTACCAGCACGGATTATCAGACTACTAGAATTTATAGGATTTTCTGGAAATAGGGTACAAAATTAATTTTTTCTTAATTTTGACAAAGAAGATTAAAAAATGTTTATTGAGTATGAGGGAAGTATAAGATGTCCTCATAATTAGCATGAAAATTATTGGCAGTTTCTTTGCAGAACAATAAACTGACTTTGGGTCTTAATCATATTTTGGTGGAGTTAGGGGATGGTTTTCTATTGAAAGTTAAAAATTTTTATCTCAATGTTATCTAAATTCTGGGATTAAAAATTCATGTTTGACTAATGTTGATGCTTGCAGGATCTTTAGTATTCATGTGAGGTTAAAATATGCCTCCTTAACATTTTTGCAACCCCCGCTAAACCAAGAAATTAGGCTAGATTTCCATGTCTACCATGGTTTGTGTAGGTCAAGCATGGTTGCAGTATTTTGGGTTTTCTTTTGTTTTTATAAGTTTCACTATAGAACTAAACAAGGAAGTTTGTTTACCATCAGTTTCTTTTTTTTTTTTTCAAAAAAAAATATCTATTTTTAATTGGAGGATAATTTCTTTACAGGGTTGTGTTGGTTTCTACCATACACTGAATGGTTTCTACCATTCTGTGAATCGGCCATGGTATACATATGTCCCCTCCCTCTGAAACCTCCCTCCCACTCCCACCCCAAGGTTGTCACAGAGCCCTGGTTTGAGTTCCCTGAGTCATACAGCAAATTCCCACTGGCTATCTAATTTACATATGGTGGTGTATATTCCATGAGTTTTGTTTGTTGTATTTGTGTGTGGTTGTTTGTGCAATATATAATAGTTATCAATCATAACGTTCAACATGCTATTACCAGAGTTGCCTTATTGCAGAAATTGGCCCTTTTAGTCAAGAGAGCAGGTTTCCAGAATTGTTTGAGAATAAGTACAAGACACTGTAAATTCCCCATCTACTTTTATCCCACTGTCCAGGTTATTCATAAACTATATTTATTTATCATCTATTTATGGTCTTCATAAACCATAATGTATTTATGGTCTAAGACTCTGTGTTTCATGGTTACCCTTCCCCTTGACTGTTCATCTTCCACTTTATTTGCTTAGTGGCTCCAAATTGCCCCTTGAATAAAGTCCAAAGTATAGCATGGATTCAAGGGCTCTATCATCTGATTCGGGCCCAAGTCTCTAGTCTTACTACCTGTCCTGTTTGCTTCCCCAGTGTTTCTGTTAAACTGGGCAGTTGCTTGTTTTCCAAATACACCTTGTGCTTTTCTGTTTCCGTGCTTTTGCTGGTGTCTGTTTTATTTTATTATTTTTTTATTCTCAATATAAATTTATTTATTTTAATTGGAGGTTAATTACTTTACAATATTGTATTGATTTTGTCATGTCTGTTTTAGATGTCCTTCCCAACTGGCATCCTCCCAAATCAGGTCTCTTAAGAGCCTCTTAATGCATTAGGTTTGAGATCAGTGTCACCTATTCCACACAGCTTTCCCTTATTCCCTCCCAACAAGGCTCAAACATTCCTAACTTTCAGAATCACTTACTTAACTTTCTTAAGGCCCTCACCATGGTCCAATAAATGTGTTCAAATACTGTCTGGCCTGTTTGATGCAAAGATCCTTGAAGAAATAGAACCATAAATATTCATACCCACCATAGTGTTTTATACTTCGATCCTCATGCTTAAATAAATTAATATTTATAGAAGAGAAATAACAGCATTTTCTATGAAATGAACGCTACCTTTTCTTTTTACCCTAAGATCACATGATGTAAGAATATGTGAGATTGTCTTATGCCAATTTAAAATGTAAAATTTGTTTCTAGTTGTTGTTGTTCATTGTTGTTCGTTTGCTAAGTCATTCTGACTCTTTGCAACCCCATGGACTGAAGCACAGCAGGCTTCTCTGTCCTCCTCCATGTCCCAGAGTTTGCTCAAGTTCATGTCCATTAAGTTGGTGATGCTATCTAGTTACTACGGCTCTTCTAAGCTCTTGAAAAACAAACCCCACCTTCATGGAGGGTGGGGATATATGAGTAGCATTTTAAAGTCTCTGAATATGATGCTCTTTTCCTTCTAAAATGCATCTAATCCCCACAGGAGTTGGGCATCCTGCAGTTACGGGAAGGTGCCTTAGGAAGAAGCATGAGGTCTCCACTATGCTGCTTAACTATACTAGCTTTTCATACTTACATTTCCCTGATACTTGGTAAGGACTGCATTACATTTTACATCACTGAAAGTTGATTATCTTTCATCTGAGTAAGTAAAAATTTAGGAAAATCAGTAAGAGATAGGAGTCTATATTTATTTATTTATTTTTTTCAGAAAGATGGAAAATAGTGACTTTGTCATAGTGACATTTAGCAGAAGGGGTGGAGGGTTTCTTTCTTTGAATTGTTTTAAATCTGTTCTTGGCTAAAAAAAATTCTAGAAGACTTGCTTAAGGCGATCTATTTTTAGCACATTACATTTCTTTTTTAGCACAAAGTTAAATTTTTTGTTAAAAATAGTTCATATTGGTATTCAAGTCAGAAATTTCAATTAGGAATTGAAGGCAACCACATCTGCTCTTACGAATTTGCCCTAAATCTTTCTTAAACTAAAGTCATAGATGAGACTTGTCCTCAAGTGAATAGTTTTCATGTTTTCCATGAATAGGTCTTTGCTATACATTTTAATGAAATTTGGAGAAATAGTTATAAATGTCGACTATGTTTCATGAAGACTGAGGCTTTTCCTGTTAAATTTCTAGGTACGGGAGAAGTGAATGTTGTGGAAGCAGAGAGTCTCCTTGAACCTTACCTCCAGCAGTTTCCAGATGTATGCTTAGAATTTCACGTGTCTGCTTTGAGCCGTACTCGTTCTACCAGGGTCGAGTACTGAACAGTCTGTTTCTCCCTTCCTTTCTAGGGTTCCCTTGTGTTGTTCTATCATGGCCGGATAGAGCTGCTAAAAGGGAATGTGGAAGAGGTAACTGATTTGAAGGGGTCGTTTTGGGGGCCTGTTTGGTGGAGTTGCGTGGCAAACTCATTCCACATGAGCAAATCCAGCTGTATGTGCTAGACAAAAATAGAGGGGAAATATGTAATTAAAAAGCCAAACTTTAATTTTGTGGGTGCATTCTACTCTGTATAGTACATTATAGACTATAATGTGTATTACTATGTATAGTAGAATACACTCTACATTTATGTATGAAGTATTTGAAGCAATTCAGGGTTGGATATAGAAATACAGGTGGGCAATTTAAGGGACTTTCAGAAAACTTTGGCTACTATCCATCTTGGTATTACATACTGACTTTGGAATCTAGACATTCCATAAAGGTAACTTCATTGTACTATATGTGTGCTCCCCATCAAAGGAATTAATTCACTAAATCCCATGAAGAAAAAGAGTGAAGAGCCTTTCATATAAATAGACTCACAAACAGTTTTCTTCTCCACAATGGGGACAAACATATTTATTTTTCCTTGATTTGATTGTTTTCTACTTACAATACATCTTGGATTTCTTTCCAGGTCAGTATATCTAAATCTTCCTCATTCTTTTTGATGGCTGGGTTTCATTCTGTGAGATGGATAAACTGTACTTATTAAAGTGGTCCACTATTGATAGACATTTGCCTATTATACACAATGCTATGGTAAACATTATTATGTGTACATCTCAGTGCAAAGGTACATTTATATAAGACAGAGTCTGACAGGATTTCTAGGTCAAAGATGTTTGTATTTTAATAAATTCAGACAGATTACCCTCCTTACTTAAAGCTAGTCCATTTAAACTCCTATAAAGATATGACTGTAGCCCACCAGGCTCCTCTGGTGGAAATCCTGTGGGATTTCCCAGACAAGAGTACTGGAATGGGTTACCGTTTCCTTCTCCAGGGGAATCTTCCTGACCCAGGGATTGAACCTGCATCTCCTGCTTGTCAGGCAGATTCTTTACCACTGAGCCACCTGGGAAGCCCAAAGATATGAGAATACTTGTTTCCAATGCTCTTTGCAAACTCTGGTCATTATTTATCTTTTTCCAGTATGATGGCTGAAAAATGATAATCTAAGTTTAATTTATATTTTCCAATAAAAAAGCCATCATATGTATATTTGTCACTCATATCATTTTCTCTGATTTCCTATTTTTATCTTTTAACAATTTTCCCATTTTAGTAAAATTGTATGATGTGTTGTATGATAATTGTTATATGATAAGTAAGATTGTTTCTTTTTTAGTAAAATTGTTATATGATAAGTGCTAATTCTTTGCCAGTTATGTATATAGCAATATCTTCTCCCAGTCTGTCCGTTGCCTTAAACTTGGTTTAAGGTATATTGTACCCTCTGAAAGTTCTAAATTTATTGTCAGTCTTTTCTTAAAGGACTTCTGTATTTTATGTCTTACTTAAGGAAGGAACTTTGCTACTTACACATTGTAAAGTTCCATGGCCCTCTCACAAAGTTAAATAAGGAGACAGAATTTAACTGCATTGTTGGCATGTAAGGAAAGGAGCGTGTCATATTGAGTGGTTTAATGAGTCATGATTTTGTTCTTTTTGTACAAAGTGTTTTATGTATTTTTCCATTAGGTTATTTTCTCCTTGTCTAATATCTGGATGATCAGCTTTATGCAATTGACTTATAGGCACAAGAGATATTTCGAAAATGCATTTCAGTTCAAGAAGAATGGAAACAGTTTCACCATCTCTGTTACTGGGAGCTGATGTGGATTTTTGTATTCCAACAAAACTGGAGGGAGGCATATTACTATTCAGATCTGCTTTGCAAAGAGAGTAGATGGTCCAAGGTAAAGTGTAGTGCTTTCATTAGTGTCATCTGTTTGCTAATAAGTGTATAGAATGATTTTCATTTAGGATTGTTTGTTCAATAGTATGACATCAACACTGATTTCTCAACGTAGAGATCCATCAAAGGAGGAAGTATACATTAAGTACCTGCTGTTAATAACTACTGTCCTCAGCACTATATAAAAGCCATCTAAGCTGCCCTTTCCAACAAAGAGGCTTTACTTCTGAAGATGAATTTCAGTTATATATTAAAATGATTAAATATCAAGTTTTGATAATTTTTTGTAGACTTTTTGATGTCCTGATAATGAAGCTTTTCATAATAATCAAAATTAGTTCTTTATCCATTCATCTGTTGATGGATACTTAGGTTGCTTTTGTATCTTGCTTTTGTAAATAATGTTGCTATGAGCATTGAGATGTATATATCTTTTTGTGGAATTGCTGGATCATATGGTAGTTCTATTTTAATTTTCTGAAGAATCTTCATACTGTTTTCCATAATGGCTATACCAATTTACATTCCCACCAACAATATACCCGGTTCCCTTTTCTCTACATCCTTGCCAACATTTATTATTTGTTGTCTTTCTGATGATAGCCATTCTAACAGGTGTGGCAAGATAGGCAAAGGAGTACACAGTAATAGATATAAATAAGATAACAAGGTTGCAAAAACAGGGAATATAGCCAACATTTTATAACAACTTTAAATGGAGTATAATCTATAAAAATATTGAATCACTATATTTTATACTTGAAACTCATATAGTATTGTAAATCAATTAAACTTCAATTTTAAAAAGTTCTAAAAACCTGATCCATTTGTGAGAGATTGGGAGGAATGAGATAATGATCTCTTTTTCATTTTGTCCACTTCCTCATCCATGAACATTAAAGTTGTATAATAGAATGGCTAAAATTTGGTGGAAAGTGTGGATCTTATTTGGAATAGGTAGCAAGAGGCTTCATTTCCCTTTTTTGTCTTTGATACCTCAGATACTATATCTGGCAGTTTGTAGTTCATTCTGTTACTTACATACTTGTTCGGCTGCACGGGGTCTTCACTGCTGCATGTGGGCTTTCTCTACCTGTGGGGAGCGGGGCTAATCTAGTTGCAGTGTGTGCGCTTCTCATTGCAGTGGCCCCTCTTGCTGCGGAGCGTGGGCTCTAGGGCATGGGGGCTTCGGTAGTTGTGGCTGTTGGGCTCAGTAGTTGTGGTGCTCAGCCTTAGTTGCCCCATGGTATATGGGATCTTCCCGGACCAGGGATCAAACCCATGTCCCCTGCATTGGCAGGTGAATTCCTAACCCCTGGACCACCAGGGAAGTCCTGTGGGCCGTTCATGATTTACAGGGTGGAAATATCATGTACCTAGGGTGCTCTCTAACTGCTGCTCTTCTTTTTCTCAAGGCAACGTATGTGTTCTTAAAAGCTGCAATTTTGAGTATGCTTCCGGAAGAGGATGTGGTAGCAATGAAAGAGGATGTGGTAACTTTATTCAGGTAAGCGCGTGATGAGTTCCAGACCTATATACCCAGCTCCCATTTACCACCTTCACTTAGGTATGTCGAAACATTGGAAACTCCCTAGTAAACCTATGTTCTTTCCTCTCCCAATGATTGGAACTGCTAGTAGCCAGGCAAAAACCCATAATACTTGTATCACCAACGCTACCCTGTCCCTCTGTTCCCCATTGAGAGGAGAGGTATAGATTAGAGCGAAGGGGGAATAATAGTTGAGATGAGGTCTGAAGGAGCTGCAGAGGCAGGTGGAGAGTTGTGTTGATACAGTTTCAGACCAAAGGAACAGCAGGAAGGGGCACTGCACATTAAAGGAACGAAAGCAAAGCTGATATTGGCAGGACATGATGCTACATTTTGTATATAGGCCAAAGTAAAACGAATATCCAGGATTATTCAAAATATGTCTCACAGAATACAGAATTAAAAAAAAATAAAACGAAGCCTATGGCCATACTACCCTGAACACTTCCGATCTTGTCTAATCCCGAAAGCTAAGCAGAGTCGGGGCTGGTTTGTACTTGGATGGGAGGCTGCCTGGGAATACTATGTGCTGTAGGCTTAAAAAATAAGACAAGATGTCTTTTAGTGACACAGAGATCATTAGTATCCCATGCAGGAAATGATAAGGTAATAGAATGGAGGTGGAAACCAGACTGGGGTTGGCTAAAGAGTGAATGAGATACAAAGAAATGAACAGAGTTAAGCATAAATACATTAAGCGATAGAGAAAGTTGGAGGGAGATGTAATATCAAAGAACATATTAATGGGAGAGATCTGGGCATTCTCAAAAACCACTGGGGAGGACCCAGTTCAGAAAGACAGTTGTACATACAAGTGAGAAATGGGATAACTGACCTTTGAAAGGCTCTTGAAAAGTCAGGAGGAGATAGACTCCAAAGCACTGATGGCAGGACTGGCTTTATTTAGAGGGAGGATCAGGTCCTCTTGTATCACGCAGGAAGAAGTCCAGAGCAGGCTCAGAGGCATGCCAGCTCGTGTGTGGAGGCAGGGCTGTCTGTTGAGAGCGAAAGAGAAAGGAGTGGGCTGGAGGTCTGAGGAGGATGGAGAATGTTTGAAATCATTGTTGCAGAGAGTGGGACAGAGAGAAGCACAGGACAGGGAATAGCAGGCGGTATGAGGGCTCCTTGGAGGTTGGTGTTGAATGTACAGTGATACCAACTTGTTCTCATTGCAGGAAGATGAGTGCAACAACTAGGCACTGGTGAGGGAGTCTAGGAAATAAGCTAGAGCCTGAAGCAGTAAAGCTTGCCTGCAGGGCAGGCTAAGCAGGAGTACGGAGGGACGGAGAAAGGAGACTGCTGAGTTGGGAGAAAGTTGAAAGACAAGAGGACCGAAAGTCTCATTAGAACAGCCAAGGTTATAATGAGGAGGATGGTTGGTGTGCTTGAGTTTGTGCTCTGATGTAGAAAAGTTACAGATGATGAAATGGCCTAAGATACAACTGTAGGCATGGGTGGCTGTGCTAGAAAGGAGGACGTGGCCTCTGGAGATGAGGCAGCTAGGGGAACAGAGAAGCCCCACTGCATTCTTTAAATATAATTGATGACAAACACTTGTAATAGAATACTATATTCTGTGGCCACGTTATGGGAAGTAATGGCTTGTCTGCACCCTCAGACTTGTCAGGACAGATTTGAAGGTGTGACCAGGGCAACTTTGTCATGCTTTTTAGAAACTGGACCATGTATATACTAACTGTATAGTGTACATTAGTGGGACCCATGGAATGCCAGCTGCTACTGGTAAAATGCATTTCCTTGTTTCACACACACGACAACAAATGGAATGGAATGTTAAGATATATTGGGATCTTTTACATCTCAGTTTCCTCCACTCCAAAATAAATTTTCTCTGCATCAAAATGATTTCTATGAAACATGTAACTAATCTTATTTTCAGACAAAAGCTTGAAGTCTGCTATATGTGTGATAGCATCTAACTTGTTGAGATACTGAGAGGAGAATCCCCCCAAATGTTCTCTTCATTACAGACTCTGTGATCCTTAAATCAGGTTTCATGTCCTCTGCACGCCTCTGACCCTCTCCCTCAACCCCCACCTCGTATGTCCCCTGCCTTTTCCACTGATATTAATTAACATTCATGATGGGCATTCTGGTTTAAAACCATAGCCATTTGTATACCTAAAAGTAATGTTATATGTCAATTATACTTCAATTAAAAAAACCCATATCTCAAGATTGTGCTGAGAAATAACATAACACAAGCTTGTCTTCTTATGGAATGCTTTTTCTCTCATTGCATCTTCCTCTTTCTTTCAGTGGTGTAATTAGATAGTTCCCTAAATTCCTTCTTGGTGACCCATTTGGTGCATTTACAAGATTATGTATGAGAAAGTGCCCTACAAATATGTAGCCTCTCTTCTCATTTTTCTGTGCTTGTGAATTCTATAATTGGAATTTCTTAGAATTTTGAGAGGAAAATTGTAAGCATGCTATATGGTCTTAGCTGATTATTTTCAAAATCACCTATGCTTGGGAAACATTTTCTCAAGTTATGCATGAGTTGATGACTCTTTTTGAGCCACTTTTATCAGAGAAGCCATGGACTGTAGCTCACCAGATTCCTCTTGTCCGCAGAATTCTCCAGGCAAGAATACTGGTTGGGTAGCCATTCCCTTCTCCAGGAGATCTTCCTGACCCGGGGATCAAACCTAGGTCTCCCACATTGCAGGTAGATTCTTCACCATCTGAGCCACCAGGGAAACCACTATTAGGTCTGGGGTGGAGCCTAAATTTGCATTCTGAACAGGGTTCCTGGTGGTGCTGATCCACTGCTCTGGGGAGCACAGCATAACAGGGACAGGTATAAATATTGCCTGTGTTCTAATGACCTTTCGCTGGAACTCGGGCTCTTCACAGACAGGTGGATGGCTTGAAGCAGAGAATTGCTGGGAAATCGATCCCTACTGAGAAGTTTGCTGTGAGGAAGGCGCGACGTTACTCTCCCTCCTTGCCAGCACCCGTGAAGCTCGTTTTGCCTGCCCTGGTATCTGCCTTTATTTACTTACTCTTTGCATCCTAGAAATACATTATCTTGTTTCAGGGGCAGGGAGAACATCTAACTTTTGTTGTGAAGTTTGCTCAATTAAAAATCATTGTGTTTGATAAAGGCTATTTATAAAATATATCATTTAAGTCTTACAGTAACTCTATGAGAGGAATTTAGCTTTGTAGCCTCATTTGACAAATAAGGAAATTCAGACAGAGAGAGGTGAGTTGGCCTATTTGAAATTGAGTTGAATTATAATGCAAGCCACATACGTAACTACCTTTTCTAGCTGCTACCCTCAAAATCAAAAGGTAAAAAAATTAAAAAGTAGAAGGACACATGATAATCGTTTTCAAAATATTGGTTTAACCTGGTTTATGCAAAATTTTTGGAGTAGGAAATGGCAACCCATTCCAGTATTCTTGCCTGGAAACTTCCATGGACAGAGGAGCCTGGCGGGCTACAGTCCATGGGGTCGCCAAGAGTCAGAAACCACTGAACAACTGAACACACATGCACGCATGCAAAATTTTGTCATTTGAGCGTGTGATCCCTAAGATTTATTAATGAGAGTCCACATTCTTTTTATTGTTCTCATCCACTGAAGTCTGGTGCGTGTTTCATGCTTAGAGCGTGTCTCAGTTTGAACCAGCCACGTTGCTCCAGAGCCGTAAAGTGGCAGGTGGCTCCTAGCCTAATGCTAGAGCCCCCATTCTTGATCCGTGTGCCATTTAGGTTAGGCTTCATGAAAAGCGCAATTTCAAGTTAAATGGTCTTAATGCAGATTTCTTTAAGAAGTACTGAATATATCAAATTACAGCAATGGCACCCCACTCCGGTACTCTTGCCTGAAAAATCCCATGGACGGAGGAGCCTGGTAGGCTGCAGTCCATGGGGTCGCTAGGAGTCAGATACAACTGAGCGACTTCACTTTCACTTTTCACTTTCATGCATTGGAGAAGGAAATGGCAACCCACTCCAGTGTTCTTGCCTGGAGAATCCCAGGGACGGAGGAGCCTGGTGGGCTGCCGTCTATGGGGTCACACAGAGTCGGACACGACTGAAGCAACTTAGCAGTAGCAGCAGTTGGGGTCTAGTTTTTGTGAGTAGTCAAGTAACACAGGGAAACTGTTTAGTGCAAGCTACATCTGCTGTCCTTTTTTGGAGGTTCCTGATTTTTTTCTTTTGATTCCAGAGTATATTCAATTATTTCCCTTTAACAGTTGCTTAGTTTCCAGTTTTTATTACCACAAACAGGCTACAATGAATATTCTTCTAGAGCTCTCTTTGTACATGGGCATATAATTCTGTGGGAGAGATGTTTAGAAGTAGAATTCCAAGTTGAAGGGCATATGCGTTTAATACTTGGACATTGCCAGATTGCTCTCCAGAAGGGCTGTACTGATTTAAATTCCTACCAACAGTGTTTTATTTTTTTAATGTGTGATTGAGCTTTTCATGTGCTTGTTCATTTTTACTTCTTATTTCATGAATTGTTCATGCGCTTACTTCCCTACTTTTTTTTATTAGGTTATTTATTATTTTATCATTGACTTATAAGTTACAAAGTGAGTGAAAGTCACTCAGCCATGTCTGACTCTTTGTGACCCCATGGACTATACAGCCCATGGAATTCTCTAGGCCAGAATACTGGAGTGGGTAGCCGTTTCCTTCTCCAGGGGATCTTCCCAGCCCAGGGATTGAACCCAGGTCTCCTGCATTGCAGGTGGATTCTTTACCAGCTGAGCCACCAGGGAAACCGCATTGACTTATAGGAGTTCTTTAAATATTCTGTGAGAAAGAAAACTGCAGCTCCTCACAGGTGTCCGCTGGGGGCTAGCCTGCACCGAGTACCTCAGCCTGGGTATTCCCTACTTAAGAAAAACAATCTCAGAGAACACCACCCTCAGACCAGGTTGTGCCTGGTCTGTGCCTGTGATGCAATGAGGTAAAAATATGGCCACTCTGTAAATCACGTCTGAGCACAGGTAAAAAGAAGAACACAATGCAAATCACAAAAATGACCAAACATCCTCCTTTTCCAGCTAATATGGGAGCCTGCTGCTGTTTTACCCATGACACCGTTCAGCTCTGTTCCTGCCTCGTTTCTATCAAGTGATTAATGCTGGGAGATTGTTTTCTTTCCATGTCACAGAGCTTCCCTGGGATTTTTCTAGAGCACCATAGTTCTTTCTCCATCCTAAAACTGAGATGCTTGTGTATACAGATGATGTATATGTTGCTCTGATTGCTAAGGGCCTTAAGGAAGGTTAACTCAGAGCACTTCTTTCTCCAGGGCTCAGTGTGTAGAATTGGCTTGAATTTGTGGTAACTAGGAATTTTACCAAAATCTTGTATTTCATAAAATGACCAGTTCACATACATACTTTTCTTTTTCTGATAAAATGTTCCATCAATAAAAACAAAATTTTAAAAAATCATCATCAGTGTAAATAAATATTCCAAAAGTTATTGAACTCTTACACGATTAGCAATAAGAAAATTTAGATGTAAAACAAAGGAGTGCTGTGATCTTAGTTTTCAGTCCCAAAAGGTGAAGATGACTTTGCTGTCACTCAACTCCAGTGTATTTTCCTCGTTTCTACTGCTTCCCTGTAAGAGGCTGTTCAAACAATCTTAACATATTTTACCATTTATTTATTTCCAAGGAGATTCTAATTATCCTGCTTACTTCGTACCTTTCAAAATATGAACTGAACTACCAGGAAGATTAGAAAAATATTTTCAAGCAAGAGCACATTTGCTTTTGGTCCATAAAAAAAGAAAAATTCTCATCTGTTAGCCTATTAAATGTAATTTGCAATGAGAAATCATTAGTTTACATTTTTAGGGGCTGTCATTCTGCCATATGGCCTTTAAATGAATGTATTTTCTGCATATTGGATTGCATTACTGGACTATCACATGTTTTTAATGGTATAAAAGAACCTGAGCCATGTAAAATATTTCCTATGTTCATTTGCAGTGATGTCCTTGGAAACATTTTATGTAAACAATTGGCAGATATAGAAAAAATGTTTCCCTTTACTTAAGAGTAACAACAAAAATTTATGTTTGAATTGTTCATAATATCATTTTAAAATATTATATTTATTTCTATCTGTAATCTATTATCTTCTAAAAGGATTGGATACTCATAGGTGCTTAGTAAATACTTGTTAAATAAATGAGCAAATTAATTTTTCAGTGAAGGCACAATATATATATACTGAACTACTTTGTAGTATAAACGCCAGAAAGCATTAAAAGCATTAAATAAAGTGAAAATGGGGAGATTAAATCACTAAACTCCAAATGAAGAAAGCTAAGAAAAATGTCTTGAGATCACTAGCAACTGAGGCAAAACATTCACACGTGGCTTTGTTGTAAAGAACACCGAATGACCTCACATAATTGTGAATGATTTCTCATTTTTCCTCATTAGGAAATGATGTATGTTTGGAATGGTTTTCCACTAGTGAGCAAGAGAAAAGACCTTTCTGAAAATCTGTTGATAACTGTTGAAAAGGCCGAGGCAGCTCTACAAAGTGAGAGTAAGTATGAAAAGCGAGAGCCTGGAAATCTTTAGGGCTGCCCCCTCCTGTCCTTTCCCCGTGCACATCTGCTCATGTTGATCTGTGTGCACGATGAGGACAAAGACCTTGAGCCGCAGATATCTGGTTGATTGCAGTCAAGATGGAGGGAAGATACCTGATACAACACAGATGAGCCTTGGGCACGGATGAGCCTTGGGGACGTTAGGCTCTGTGAAAGAAGCCAGAGGCAAAAGACAACAGAGTATGTGATTCTGTTTATATAAAATATCGAGGATAAATCAGTCCATAAAGACAGAAAGCAGATTAGTGGCTGCCGAAGGGTGGAGAACTGGGAGTGTGTGACACACGGAGGATTAAATCATTGTCTGTGACTCCAGGGATGAGCACCTCCTTTAGATCATTTTTTACTTTGGCCACAGCATGGGGCTGAAATGTGTAATGAGATTTCTCTTTACAAATACCTTTAAAAAATTAAACATTGCATTTGAAAAATGTAGGTGAAAAAACTCACCCATGTTTTTCCTACTATGCACAATTAATTTAGAGTTTCTGTTTATGCCCTTTTAGACTTATTTTTATAGTTATGATCATTGTGTATCTGGACATACTCTAGCCTATATTTTTTTATTTATTATATCATAACCTTTTCTCTCATTGAGATAAAGCTGATATATAACACTATGTTAGTTTTGGATGTACAGTGTAATGATTTGATATTTGTACACATTGCAAAATCACCATAGTAAGTCTAGTAAATGTCTGTCACCATACATCATTACAAAATTTTTTTTCTTTTGTTGAGAACTGTTAAAATCTACTCTCTTAGCAACTTTCAAATATGCAATATAGTATTAGCTGTAGTCACCATCTGTACTTGACATCTCCATGACTTAGTTGTTTTATACCTGGATTCAGTCCAGTTCAGTCTCTCAGTCGTGTCCAACTCTTTGTGACTCCATGGACTACAGCGTGCCAGGCTTCCCTGTCCATCACCATCTCCCAGAGTTTGCTCAAACTCATGTCCATCGAGTTGGTGATGCCATCCATCCATCCATCTCATCCTCTGTCGTCCCCTTCCCCTCCTGCTTTCAATCTTTCCCAGCATCAGGGTCTTTTCCAATGAGTCAGTTCTTCGCATCAGGTGGCCAAAGTACTGGAGTTTCAGCTTTGGCAACAGTCCTTCCAATGAATATTCAGGACTGATTTCTTTTAGGATTGACTGGTTTGATCTCCTTGCAGTCCAAGGGACTCTCAAGAGCCTTCTCCAACACCACAGTTCAAAAGCATCAATTCTTCGGTGCTCAGGTTTCTTTACAGTCCAGCTCTCACATCCATACTGGATGGTTTTTCAGACTATTGGAAAAACCATAGCATTGACTAGATGGACCTTTATTGGCAAAGTAACGTCTCTCCTTTTAAATACACTGTATAGGTTGGTCATACTCTTCTTCCAAGGAGTAAGCGTCTTTTAATTTCATGGCTGCAGTCACCATCTGCAGTGATTTTGGAGCCCAAAAAAATAAAGTCTGACACTGTTTCCATTGTTTCCCCATCTGTTTGCCATGAAGTGATGGGACTGGATGCCATTATCATAGTTTTTTGAATGTTGATTTTTAAGCCAACTTTTTCACTCTCCTCTTTCACTTTCATCAAGAGTCTCTTTAGTTCTTCTTCGCTTTCTGCCATAAGGGTGGTGTCATCTGCATATCACGTTATTGATATTTCTCCTGGCAATCTTGATTCCAGCTTGTGCTTCATCCCGCCCAGCATTTTGGATCATATACTCTGCATATAAGTTATATAAGCAGGGTGACGATATACAGCCTTGACGTACTCCTTTCCCAATTTGGAACCAGTGTATTGTCCCATGTCCAGTTCTTTCTGTTGCTTCTTGCTGCTGCTGCTGCTGCTAAGTCGCTTCAGTCATGTCTGACTCTGTGCAACCCCATAGATGGCAGCCCACCAGACTCCACCGTCCTTGGGATTCTCCAGACGAGAACACTGGAGTGGGTTGCCATTTCCTTCTCCAATGCATGAAAGTGAAAAGTGAAAGTGAAGTTGCTCAGTTGTGTCCAACTCTTCGTGACTCCATGGACTGCAGCCTACCAGGCTCCTCCGTCCATGGGATTTTCCAGGCAAGAGTCCTGGAGTGGGTTCCCATTGCCTTCTCCATTGCTTCTTGACCTGCATACAGATTTCTCAAGAGGCAGGTAAGGTGGTCTGGTATTCCCATTTCTTTAAGAATTTTCACAATTTGTTGTGATCCACACATTCAAAGGCTTTGGCGTAGTCAATAAAGCAGAAGTAGATGTTTTTCTGTAACTCTCTTGCTTTTTCGATGATCCAGTGGATGTTGGCATTTGATCTCTGGTTCCTTTGCCTTTTCTAAATCCAGCTTTAACATCTGGAAGTTCATGGTTCGTGTACGATTGAAGCCTGGCTTGGAAGATTTTAAGCATTACTTTGCTAGTGTGTGAGATGAGTACAGCTGTGCAGTAATTTGAACATTCTTTGGCATTGGCTTTCTTTGGGATTGGAATGAAAACTGACCTTTTCCAGTCCTGTGGCCACTGCTGAGTCTTCCAAATTTGCTGGCATATTGACTGCAGCACTTTCACAGCCTCATCTTTTAGGATTTGAAATAGCTCAACTGGGATTCCATCACCTCCACTAGCTTTGTTTGTAGTGATGCTTCATAAGGCCACTTGACTTCACATTTCAGGATGTCTGGCTCTAGCTGAGTGATCACACCATCATGGTTATCTAGGTCAAGAGGATTTTTTGTATGGTTCTTCTGTGTATTCTTGCCAGCTCTTCTTAATATCTTCAGCTTCTGTTAGGTCCATACCATTCTGTCCTTTATTATGCCCCTCTTTGCATGAAATGTTCCCTTGGTATCTTTAATTTTCTTGAAGAGATCTTTAGCCTTTCCCATTCTGTTATTACATTGATCACTGAAGAAGACTTTCTTAGCTCTCCTTGTTATTCTTTGGAACCTGCATTCAGATGTGTGTATCTTTCCTTTTCTCCTTTGCCTTATACCTGGGAGTTTGTACATTTTGACCTCTTCACATATTCCTCCTACTCCTCAAGCTCTTGCCCCTGACAATCTGTCTATTCCCTATATCTATGAGCTTTTATTTATTTAGGTTTCACATAGAAGTGATAACATAGGGTGTTCGTCTGACTTTGGTTCACTTAGCATTAGTAACTTCAAGGTCCTTCATGTTGTTGCAGATGGAACAATTTGATCTTTTTCATGGCTGAATGTTCCATTTTACACACACACAGGCATGTATTTCACATTTCCTTTATCCATTCATCCATTGATGGATACTTAGATCTTTTCCATGCTTGTCTGTTGTAAATAATGCAGTGAACATGAGCATGCATATATCTTTTCAAGACAGTATTTTTTTTTCAGATAAATATGCAGAGGTGGGGTTACTGGATCATATGGTAGTTTATCATAAATGTTTTAATTCTTTCTAGGTAACCCTTGTAATAATTTCAAGAGCTTCCTGGCATTCCATGGAGATAATATATCATAATTTAACCAACTCTTTCAGTATTGGGCATTTAGGCTGCTTTCCATATTTGAAATTATTCTAACTTTAGATTCCCATCAGTAGTTCAGTCACTCAGTTATGTCCAACTCTTTGCAACCCCATGGACTGCAGCATGAAAGGCCTCCCTGTCCATCACCAACTTCCGAAGTTTACCCAAATTCATGTCCATCGAGTCGGTGATGCCATCCAACCATCTCATCCTCTGTCGTCCCCTTCTTCTCCTGCCCTCAATCTTTTCCAGCAGAAGGGTCTTTTCAAATGAGTGAGTTCTTTGTATCAGGTGGCCAAAATATTGGAGTTTCAGCTTCAACATCAGTCCTTTCAGTGAACACCCAGGACTGATCTCCTTTAGGATAGAGGCTGGATCTCCTTGCCGTCCAAGGGACTCTCAAGAGTCTTCTCCAACACCACAGTTCAAAAGCATCAATTCTTCGGTGCTCAGGTTTCTTTACAGTCCGACTCTCACATCCATACATGACTATTGGAAAAACCATAGCCTTGACTAGACTGACCTTTGTTGGCAACGTAATGTCTCTGCTTTTAAACATGCTGTCTAGGTTGGTCATAACTTTTCTTNTATTATCTTTTACATTTTTAATTGTAGGAAAATGCACATACTATAAAATTTGCCATATTAACCATTTTTAAACTGTATGGTCCAGTTGTGCAGCCAGTTTTGAGAACTTTTTCATACCCCTTAAACAGTAATTCCCCATTTCTTGCTCTTCACAGTGGCTGGCAATCACCATTTTACTCTTTATTACTGTGAATTTGACACTCTAGAGACTCTATATAGATGGAATCGTGCAGTCTTTTTCTTCTTGTGATGCCTTATTTCCCTTATCCTAAGATCCTCCAGGTATGTCCATGTTGCAGCAATGTCAGAATTTCCTTCATTTTTAAGGCTGCATAATATTCTGTTGGGTGTTTATACCAAATTTTGTTTATCTATTCATCCATCAATGTATATTTGGGTTGCTTCCACTTTGGACTGTGAACAATACTTCTATGAACATGTATATGCAAATATTTCATTCAGATGCTGCTTTCAGTTCTTTTAGATATATGCCTCAAGGTGGATTTGCTGGATCATGTAACATTTCTGTTTTTAATCTTTTTATGAACTGACATACTGTTTTCTCTAGTGGTTGCACCTTTGTGCATTCCCACCAACAATACACACAGGTTTCAATTTCTCTACATCCTTGACAATGCTAGTAATTTTCTTGTCTTTTTTTTATCTGTTTTGTTTGTTTTTTGGTAGTAGGCATGCTAATGGGTGTAAGATTTTTCTTAACAATTTTTTATATAGAATAATTTCAAAAGGAAAAATATTTACTTTGATTTGAGTGGAAACTCAATGTAAAGCCACATCATTTTAAAATTTAACTGAGATAAACTCCATAAAAATTTACTTCAAAAAATGGGTTTCAGAAAATTGCAGTTCAGTAAAATCTATTAAGGCTTTTGAACAAATTTACTGGTATTTATTTTTGTGGAACTAATTTGGCCACTTTTCATTAATTTGTTCCTTTGAACACTCATTTTTCATACCAGGTATAGCACTGTGATAGTAGAAAAAACATTGTCCCTGTCATTAAGGGAATTATTTGTGATTAAATGCCTCATATTTGCAAATTAGATGAAAAAATGAATATGTTTTAAAGTGTATATGTGAGAAATGGGAGGTAAAGAAAAACCTTTTTTTTTAAATGAAAACATTTGTAGGCTATTTTTTCCTCCAAAGGAGTAGGCTAGCTTGCTTCTGTTTTCCTACGAAGATGAGGGTTTTAGTTCAATAGAATAAATTCTAATGTTTGAATGTCCATCCTTTGTGGTATAGACTAATACATACCACCACTGAGTGAGACCTTTGTATACGGTTACCCCTTATTTTCCACGTGGAATTGATTCCAAGACTCACTGTGGATACCACAGTCTTTGGATGCTCAAGTTCCATACTCTGCCCTCTGTATCCACAGATTTCTCATTCGCAGATTCAATCAGCCGCAGATCCTAAATGTAGCCCCAATCTGGTTTGTTGATTAGAAGCATAAATAGATTGTTTTTTGAGGGGGGGGGTGGCCTTTAATAGGGAAGGTAATGTGGTATTGATATTTATGATTTTCATAGTGAATAGCTTGTCAGATCTTGAAAGTGAGAGGTGATTATCAGCTATCCTCAGCACCTAGAAATAAGCAGCCTTCTTTGACTCGGTTAAGCAGCATCCTTAACCTCCCACAGACAAGCTGTTTACTGATTAAAACACCAGCATGCATTAATGGTGATTTGTGATATTTGTACTGAAAGCAAGAGTATTTCAGTATGAAGGACTTTCAAAGCCTCATCATTTTGGTTTTGTGTCCCTTCCCCCCTGTGTTCTCACAGCCTGAAATGTATAAATTATCAGTCTGTCTTGGAATGGCTTATTTCTACTTAACTTGCAGAAACGAAAAACCCAAATTCAAAAGCAGTATAGATGTGCAATAGCCACCTTTGTCAGATAGGTGTCATACGCGATATGGTTCCTTCTGTTAATATGTATTAGCCTTGGGCTATAGAAATAGAAGGTAGAGTCATTTTCAAAAGGAAAAATGTGTTGAAAGAAGATCCTCTATATTAGCCTCATGCAGTTGGAAGTTTGTGGGGATTCTAGGTGCTTTACACGTATTTCAGGATCACTTTGTCTAATTTTATGACATAATTTCATCCCCCAAAGCACCTAACCTGGGAGAACTGGTAAGCTGTAAACATAATGATCTGGGGAGGGTGTCCTCCTTCCTGAATTTTTAATGGGGAGAAGGCCATCTGCTTCTCCACATGGAAGCGTTACCCTCTTCCACATGAAGCCAGCCCAGTTAGGGGCCGGAGCCACAGGAAGAGGCCTCCTGCTTGCTCCTCACTGCTTTACCTTTCATTAAATTAATAAAGCTCTTACTTTATTTACAGTTCAAACTTACTATTATTTTACCTAAGGTCACTTAACTCAGAGGCGAGCACCTAAAACAATTTTTTTGAGTGGCGAGAGTGATAAAGTGAAAAAAGGCAAGAGTGAACCCCTTAATCAAATGGTGTGTTGAAGTATTAAACTTGATATCTTTTCATTTGAAGTATTTTCATTGAATTTAGTGAGGCATAAAAATGCTAAACATATATATTTTTAAATTTTTAAATGATCCCCCTGAAACCTAACAGCTGTTAGTGCTGCCTCTTAAGTAGGATATTTTTTGTTTTTGTGAGTAAACTGTATGTGTTTTGCTTTAAGACTCCAGCGACTACTCTGTAGATGACGACTGCCTAGTGAAACTGCTAAAAGGATGCTGCCTGAAGAACTTACAGCGGCCCTTGCAAGCAGAATTGTGCTTCAATCATATTGTCCAAAGGTAAAAGCAGACAATGAAACCAGCTTGAGTGCAAATTGCAGTTTCTGGGGAATCGCCATGAGAAAGTGATGCTTTTATCTCTGCTGCTAATCTCTTTTCACTTGGTGTTGTCAGAAAGAGAATCCAGTAATGTTTTATTTATTCTTTGAGAAAGAAATGATAACCTAAGTGAACATGGCTTTATGCTTTTCCACATGGTGTTTAGAGGTGACTCACGAAAGCTAAATTTATAGCCAAGCTGACAGGTGTCTGTCTAAATTCTGGCAGTAACGTACTGAACATCTGATACTTTTTTTGATTTGTGCATTTGTCTGTCATTCATTTATTCTACCAATATTTGAGTGCCCACTATGTGCCAGAAACTGTGATCCTGAATCCTAGGGTTTCAGAGTCGAATAAACAGACTAACCAGCATTGTAATGATAATTTGGCAGGAAAGAACAACTGTGATAAATGCTGTAACAGCTTCTCTTTTGGCAAGGGGCATTTTTCTAGGATGAATGAGTATTATCCCCTCAGTAGCACTGATGATGATGTCCTGCCCCTTTGCTAATTAGAGAGTTGAGTCAAGGTTCTGTTGCCTGGCCCTCTTCTCTGCATCTGGAGTCACAGATGCAGTTATCTACAGGGGCCAGACAAGTAACCTTTCTGAGTGATGGCGGGAATGTGGGTTAGTAGGCACTGCAGATCAGGGAGATTGTGTGGTCTCTCTAAAGAGTACCGCCACTCCTGAACTCAAATTGATTATTTTTCTTGACAGTGTGGGCCCACTAGCAATAATCCCTACAATTTATCATTGAAAGCCTGGAATCTGAATTTTATGTAACATCTTCTGATTTTTAAACCTTGGCTCAATTTTTTGGAAACCATTCCGTATACCAAATAAGTCACAGCCACAGACTTCTGCTTGACGTCTTCTGTTCTGTATCATGTGCTTTCCCATCTATAACTACTGATCCTCTTCTTCTGACCATATTTTCTGAGAATGTAGGAGGACTGCTGTCCTTATAAGAAGAGGAAAGACCCAATGTCTATTTCTCAAATTATTAATACACTGTCTTTAGTAACTGTGTTAAAGAAGTATCCATTGAGCTCCCTTTTATTGACACTTTTATTAGGATCAAAAGGATCTTATTTGGGCTATTTGTTGTGTCTTTTGAATCTCATAGTGGATAGTTTGCTGGTGTGTTTTATAGTTTTGGATTGTGAACTCAACTTCAATGAGTTTTATCTTGAGACCCCAGTGAGACTAGGACTGAGGAAGAGTCTCTTTCTAAGCACTGTGCTTTTATTTCTGCCAGATGCCCCAAAGGCTTTTCTCACCCTGGGCCACTTTCATGTTAATTTTGTTGCTTAGAGGTTCCTGGATCATTTGGGCCACATAAATTTGAATTGCAAATTCAGGTGAGGACAGGCCCATTGATTATTAATTTCTTAAGGGATTTGCTTTTTCTTCCTACCTAGAGAATAGGCCAGTCTTCCCAGCTGGCGCTAGTGGTTAAGAACCCACCTGCCAATGCAGATGACATAAGAGACGTGGGTTCGATCCCTGGGTCAGAAAGATCCCCTGGGGGAGGGCACAGCAACCCACTCCAGTGTTCTTTCCTGGAGAATCCCACGAGTGGAGGAGCCTGATGGTCTGTAGTCCACAGGGTCGCAGAGAGTCAGACACGACTGAAGCGATTGCGCACGCAGGGTATAGGCACAGAGCCTACTGCCCTGGGCTTCCTCCTGTGCCGTGAGTGGGCTCTCGTCTTCCACCCTTTCTCTGATGGAGCTGGGCCCCAGCTTTCTGTAGTGGTCTCAGCCCCTGCTGTACATATTATGTGGGCCCAAGGTCTCACCTCCTGTGTGGACAGAGAGACACAAAGCCTTGGCTGAAACAGACCCAGGAGTGCTTTGGCACCATCGACACAANCAATGCAGATGACATAAGAGACGTGGGTTCGATCCCTGGGTCAGAAAGATCCCCTGGGGGAGGGCACAGCAACCCACTCCAGTGTTCTTTCCTGGAGAATCCCACGAGTGGAGGAGCCTGATGGTCTGTAGTCCACAGGGTCGCAGAGAGTCAGACACGACTGAAGCGATTGCGCACGCAGGGTATAGGCACAGAGCCTACTGCCCTGGGCTTCCTCCTGTGCCGTGAGTGGGCTCTCGTCTTCCACCCTTTCTCTGATGGAGCTGGGCCCCAGCTTTCTGTAGTGGTCTCAGCCCCTGCTGTACATATTATGTGGGCCCAAGGTCTCACCTCCTGTGTGGACAGAGAAACACAAAGCCTTGGCTGAAACAGACCCAGGAGTATTTTGGCATCATCGACACAATTAGAGTTCTGGTTTTGTTTTCAGTTTCAGAGTCTTGTGAGCTGAGCTCTCCTTTTAAAAGGGTGTTGCTCTTATTTGTTTCAGCGCTTCTAGATGTTGGGAAGTCACATAATTTTCATAATACTGCTGTAAACGGAAGTGTTGACCCCTTCTCTCTTGACATTTTGAAGCATTATAAGACAGTGTAAAGAGAGTTAAGCCTTAGTGAAAATGAGTGGAGCCATTTTCTAAATGGAGTCATTTCTGAACATGTTCATGGTCTTGTCCTTTCTAGGATAATCTTCAAAAATCTGCATGTCTTTGTCTACGTGAAAGGCAGGAAACAATGTTCAGTGCTGGATTTAGACTAAGGAATAAAATAAAAGCGTAATAGAGGAAATCCCTGGTGTTCCAGTGGTTAGGTCTTTGTGCTTCCACTGCAGAGGGCATGAGTTCAGTCCCTGATTGGGGAACTAAGATCCTGTATGCCATACAGTGAGACTAAAAAAAAAAAAGTAATATATTAAAAGCATACTGTTTATTGCCATGGTTTATTGTATTCTTTAACTGTATAATGACAGCTTTTCTCTAGTAATAGACTTAGTGCTGTAACTATTTTGATAAGAATGGGGAAAAATATATATGTTGAAAAAGGATGATATGTTCCTTCTTCTGTTTAGATTTAATTACTTTTCATTTACTCTTTTAGTGAAAAGCTACTGAAGTATGACCACTACCTAGTGCCATTTACTCTGTTTGAATTGGCATTTTTGTATAAAAACCAAGGAGAAATTGACAAGGCCATAAAGGTCCTAGAAACTGCAAGGTAAGTGGTAACAGCAGCTTGATTGCTATGGAGTCAGGAATATCAATACTATTTTTACAACAGCAATAACTTGATACACTTAAAAATGAACATAGTAGTGAAAAATTATTCATTATATTACCTTTGCTAATTTATGCATAATTTCCTTTTTTATGCTTAATTTCTACTTGTGGCTTTTGTTGGAATTGTGCAGTTTTCAAGCTTCTTAATGCCTGATCCTATTACTGTTTACAAATGTGATTTGGGGGTACCTACAGGGCAGATTTCTAACCTATTCTCTTCTGTATCAGAGGTCAGAAAGCTTTTTCTGTAAAGGGGCAGTTAACACTTTTGGCTTTTCAGTAGAGGGTTTCCGTTGTAAGTACTCAATTGTATTGAAAGTGGCCACAGAAGGCAGCATGTAAATAAATGGGTGTGCCCAGAGTTGGCCATAATTTTGGTTATAGTTGCTGACTTTTGCTATATTCCACCATCTCTCTCATTTCATTAAAAAGCCTCTGATTTGAAGAAGCCCTTTGAATCTTCCTGACTCTTCTTTCTGGCTATTGTGGCAGTTTCATAGCACTTTATCAATCCTGGTGGACAACGGCGCTCAGATTTCCTATGATCATGGTTCATTTACTAGGGACACAAGCCCTGTGGTCTGCTTGCTTTGAACACTGCTTGCGGTGGAGAAAGAATGCCATGATAGCTTTAGGCCATAACTGGCTTAATAACTCATTGGTTTGTTCATTTCCTTAAATTTGGCAAGTATTCACTGAGTACCTATTATGTGCCAGACACTAGAGAAGGTTCTAGACAAACTGTGCATCAACAGGCAATGTTTCTGCTTTCGAAATTGTGGGGTATTGGTAAATACACAGATAAGAAAAATAGCAATGATTTAAGCTTCATTGAGATTTATGATATGATACAAGGTACCTGGGTGTTACTTTAGATTGAGTTGATTCTGAAAGGTTTCCTTGAGGAGGTGCTATGTAGTTGAGATGAGCGTAGTTAAAGCCAGTCCTGAGAAGATCTGTCACCAGAAGACTGGATGAGGAGCATTCCTGGCTGGGGAGAGGAGGGGGAGGGTGTCAAGATACTAGGTTGATAATGATGCTTTACTGAAATGGGGAATACTTAGAGGAGCATGGTTGAAGAGAGGAAAAAAAACATATTTCTGTTTGGACTGTGTTACTTTGAGGTGCCTATAGGTATTCACGTGGAGATGACGAGTTGACAGTCATTTCTATGAGCATGTAGCTCAGTGTAAAGGTCAAGGCCAGTTGTAGACATATGAATGTCACCAGGACACTCCAGTGTTCTTGCCTGGAGAATCCCAGGGACGGGGGAGCCTGGTGGGCTGCTGTCTATGGGGTCTCACAGAGTCGGACACGACTGAAGTGACTTAGCAGCAGGACAGAGACAGTGATATTTAAAGCTGTGGTGGGGTCATCTGGGGAAAGTTGTATAGCTAGGGAAGGAGATCCAGCACAGAGCCTTTAGCTATGCAGTTATTTTAGAGATTAAATAGTAAGATTAAAAAGTGGTCATGAGTTAGGATGGCATCCTCGAGAATCAAGTGAACAAAATGTTTCAAAAGAAGAGTGGGAAGTTGTGAAGATGGTTGCCAAGAGGTCAAGAAAGGTGAGACCAGAGAAGTGGCTGCTGAATTGGGCAGCATGAAGATCATCAGCGACTTGGACAAGTGAAATGAGAAAGTAGAGTCAGCCATTCCACTTTTTTATTAAGCTAGAGATATGAGAAAGTCACTTTTAAAGTTAGTTTCTTGAGAGTGAGTATGACTGCCATTTCAGCTAACGTTCATGTATCTTCAAATCTAGCCACTGGAAAATTTGGGACTAAAAGTACTGTTTCCAAGTATTATCATGTGGACATATTTAGTGTTATCAAACGGTAAAGAATCCGCCTGCAATGTAGGAGTCTGAGGTTTGATACCTGGGTTCAGAAGATCTCCTGGAGAAGGAAATGGCTACCCACTCCAGTATTCTGGCCTGGAGAATTCCATGGACAGAGGAGCCTGGCAGGTCCATGGGGTTGCAGAGAGTTGGACAAGACTAAGCAACTTTCACTTGCAAGTAATATATAAGGCAAATATATAGCAATGAAAAGAAAAGACCAGTAATTCGCTGAGGAAAAGCAAGACCAGCAGTGATCAAAAAGTCAACACTAACTCAAGACAGTGCTAGTGATGCCAACATAGACAAACTTCCCAATAATTTCAAGACTGTTGATTATCTGCAGTTCTCCTTGTACAGTAGGAGCTTTGCAAAGCTGCCGAGGTTAATTAGGGAAATACTCATTTACATCCTTCGGTAAATTCTAGTAAGATGTTGACTTAGCTTATTAGTAATAACCCTTAGCAATGTTACCAGTAAGTAACCCTTAGACCTGTATAACATAAAGGGCTATAGAAAGAAGTGAATGCCACTGCAGAGAAAGGTATAGCTCTCCCATGGGCCAAGGTGGTGTGTGTGAAAGAGCCCAAGATCCAGGCCACTCCACTTTTCTGAATCTGAACAATTCTAGCAAAGAGACGTCAACATGGATGATATAAGTGAAGTTTTAAAGTAATCTGTGGATTTCCCTTCCTGACACTGTCACATAATAATTATTGACCAAACCATTCATATTTGCCTGTGAGAATTGGAGTAATAATTTTGTTGTTACCAAATAATTCTACTATCTTTGTCACTGTTGTTTCATGAGTGTGTGTGTATGTTTAACTTAAATTTTTTTTTGAGGGGGTGAATGATCCTATTCACCTTGTTTGTATGAGGTTGCCTAAAATCTCCAATTTAGAAAAGGAGGTCAGCTATTTAAAAATAGTTCACAAAATTTTTTAAGTCTTCTTGCTGTTTGGGAGCAGTACAAACCTTACTATTCAAAGTAGGATTTTTAGACCACCACCTGGAAACTTGTAGAAATACAGTATATTGTCATCCCCCTCTCCTCCCAGGAACAGAATCTGCATTTTAACAAAATCCACTGTTATGCATAGTGATGTTTGAGAGTAAATAAAGAATGAAGGTGAGAGGAAGGGGAGGAGGGTGGTAGTGCCCTGGTTTATAAAGGAATTTTCACATTAAAATTTTATTTTTATCTGTCTTTAGAAATAACTACAAAGATTACTCGCTGGAGTCCAGACTACACTTCAGAATTCAGGCAGCTCTTCACCTCTGGAAAAAATCATCTTCAGATTGATAAGAACATGAAGGATGGAATTTTCTCTCAATTTGTACCGGCGTCTACCATAGATTAGGCCTCGTATTAAAGTGGAAAAATGGTCTTGTGAATGAGAGACAGAAAACTAATTTTACTGTCAATATTTTCTATAATTTGTGTGGTTTATTCTTGGTCTACTTAAGTGTTTTTTTTTTTTTTTCTCTATGGAATGATGGTCAGTAATATCTTGAAAACTCTTATATTTTGCATCTTCAAAAGGAATTTCAAATTTATTTGAATTGGAGAGTGAAGAAGTCTTTTAAAGGACTCACAGGTACAATAAAGTCTAAATAGATTATTTATTTTTTAAATGTGGAAATGAATATCGTGTAAGTAGTAAATGGCTTATAACCTGAGCCATATTTAGATTTGTTGGGAAGTTAAACTTCAGAGATAGTTTATTGCCTAGAATTTAAGTTTCAGAAAGAAAATAAAAAAAAAACCCTACATTCAAACATAGCTTAATCATTTTCAGAAAACTCCTGAAAAAGACAAATAATGGGTGTGAACAGGACAGGTAACATAGGTAATTGGTTGAAAGACCTGTATCTAGAAAAGATGAGATGTTATTATTGTTTTTTATTCTTCATATAAGTTAAAGGTGGTGACATTTTTGAGAGACTATCCTGTTTTTGAATGTACTTAAGTCTCATTATTATAACAAAACTCAAAAAACTCCATGTATCTAAAGGGAAAATTTATATTTTAGATTATTCTCAACCTTAACCATGAGAGCTAAAAAAATATACATTGATTATTTTTCTTATAAAGTTCCTGCTGCTTTAAATGATACCAATAATTTTTACACTCATAATGTTGGTGTGTAAGGTCTAGTTTTCTAATCTTTCTAGCACTGTGATGTTTCCTTGTAAATATCTGGACTGTGCTTAGTCCTTTAATTTGCAGACACAATCAGGGCATAGAGTGGAAGAGAACCTGACTCTGTATGGTGCTGGCTCAGCTGTCCGCAGTTACCAGGGTGACCTTTAGGGAGTTTCAGGTTCTCTCTGGCGCTGTATTTTCCTCGTCTGTGAAATGGAAAAAGAACAGACGACTCCCAAGGTCTCTTTCAGTTTTATAATAGTAGGTCAGTGACTTAGGTATTTATTTTCAGCAACCAATGTTAAAATGTTTAATCAAACCATTCCCACTTGGTGTGCATCTTGTTTTACAATCACCACTGCCTCCACCCCCGCACCCCCACCCCAACTCTCCAATATGTGTGTGCAGCGGCTCAGGACAAGATTGCACACAAAGCGACAACACACGATTTATGAATCGATGAGTCAGGATATTGTCTTATTTTTGTTATGAAGAATACCTGGTCCTGGAAGCCTCCACAGTCCCTGACTGGCAGTCAGGAGCCCTGCTCTGTGAGTTAATAGTTCCTCAACATGGAGCAAGTCATCAGCCCTTTCTAGGACTCAGTTTCCCCAATGGAGATAGCAACACAGAGCTTGGTGTTTGTGAGGGCTCAATGGAATAACGTGCGTGATAGTTTTTTTTGTAAATTGAAAGGCTGTGTGAATATGAGTTGTTGTAATAGTTATGATTTTTATGTACAGATTACAGTATCAAAACTAAGTATTGGCTGAGTCTGTGGTCTCTGATGTAAAAGGAAAGAAGCGTGGAGATTCAAACAAGTTTGGATTATTCAGCACTGACATGAGCTCACATTGTAAATTTGCGCCTTGATGTTTATCTCCTATTATAAGAGCCTGTGGGCTTCCCAGGTGGCGCTAGTGGTAAAGAACCCACCTACCCATGCACGAGACATAAGAGACGTGGATTCGATCTGTGGGTTGGGAAGATCCCTGGAGGAGGGCTTGGCAACTCAGTTCCGCTATTTCTTGGCTGGAGAATCCCATGGATAGAGGAGCCTGGCGGGCTACAGTCCGTAGGGTCGCAAAGAATTGGACATGGCAGAAATGTCTTCGCACACATGCACGCACGCCTAAGAGCCTGTATCCACAGGTATTTGATCTTATTTTCTTCACCGTACTAATTCTTGGCCAATACCGAGGATGTATTTCCAATGGAAAATGATGAATTCAACTCTAGTCAGAGTACCACCCTTTCAGATAATATAGGTGGTAGATTTCCTCACTTGCTATTAATATGAATTATGAAACTTTATGTGAGGACCAGACAAAAGAGGAAATAAATTAACTGTCATTACAATTAGTAGTGGAAAATCTGTTTAACAATTTCTTTAAATGTTACTTGGGAAAAAAGTTCCCAAATTCCTTAGAAGAGCTTTAGCATTTTTTTTTAATTAAAAAAAAAACAAAACACCTCATTGATTTTGTGAGAAGCTATGAGAGCAAAAGTAAGTAAAAAAAAATGCTGTTTCTAATGTAAAATGGAAATGGTTTAAGTTAATGGAGGTTATTTTTGTTTTAACTCAACATTACCAGAACAAATATAAAGAATTCATATCTCCCATTAAGATTTTTCCTTTGTTATTTGTTCTTATTATATTTGTATTTTTATTTCCTGTCTGCTAACTTATCCAGTGGATTTTTAAATGTTGTAGTATCATTAATGCTACAAATATTCATCTGTTTCCTGCCATGTTGAAGATACCATGGCAGTACTAGTTTCTTGTGACCTCTGCTTATACTGCATTTATGGAGTTATTTTGTGACTCAGGGTGTTAAGAATGAGTCCTGAAGTGACAATATTTTATCTGCTGTTTTAAGGGGCATTTGTAAGGAGGTTGGTCTGCCAATGTGTCTGACAGTTGGTGCAATTTGTGTAATTCTTGGTATAATTGCCTTAAAATTTTTTGTTTATTTAGATGAAAAGCCAGAGATTGGCTTTATGTAAACTTAAAATCCCTTGGAGGAGGGAATGGCTACCCACTCCAATATCCTTGCCTAGAGAATTCCATGGACAAAGGAACCTGGAGGGCTATAGTCCATGGGGTCGCAAAGAGTCAGACATGACTCAGCAACTAACAAACACAAACTTAAGACTTAAATAGATTAGCCTTTATAATTTTGGTGACAAGGAAAGCATGACAATGGTATGACATGACAAAGCCTGACAATTCTGCTTGACAATGGAAGATCAACTGTATCAGCTCTTATATGAACATATGTTTTAATGTTTCTTTGCTTCTTCTGGATATAAGAAGGTCTCAAGTTATGTAGGAAAAGGAGGTTCATTGATTCTTCGTCTCTACTACAAGTGAGTAGAAGCTGTGGGTGAATTCCAGATTAATCAGTATCAAAGATTATTAATCATTGAAACAATACAAGAGTATAACCATCTCTTTGGCAAAGGAGTGAGTTTAGCAGAGCTATGTGACGATCATTCCTGCCTGACCTGGAAGCTTGTGGTTTGAGCTTTGAGGTCACTGTGAGTCTTTGTTCAGATTCAAATCAGTGGGATTGTGTAAAAGAAGAAAGTTACCATCTTTCAAAGAAAAGTAAATTTTTTCTCTTTTGAAGCTACTTTTAGAGGCAGTTACATTGAGATAGGCACTAATAGTTACTGCTGTTAATACTCATTATGATTTCACTTCTCATCCATTCTTTAAACTGAGTCTGTTGCTGTTTCTGAATAGAGATTTTTCTTCATTTGAACTTTAAAAATAATTTCACAAAGGTCTTTATAGTGAACTGAAAAAATTTCTGTCATTATTCTGATTAATTCATTAATTTTTTGTGTATTTGTGTTTTTTCTTACTTAATCCATATTTGTAAATCATAAATTCAAATACATTTAGTTAAAATAATCTAATGAAGACTCCAGTGACTATTCTGATGCCCTAAGAGTTTGTGATTCATAGGGCATGGAGTGGATCTCAGAAAATGTATCCTCCCTAGCCTCTCAGCACTCTTGTTTCTCCTTCAGTCCTGTTCTCCAGTTATGATAGCCACCGGCCACATGTCGCAATAGAGCACTTGGAACTTGGCGCATGTTGGAATGATGCTGAGAGTCAAGGAGCATTCATTCGTACATGCCTTCCCCTGTCATGGTTCCTGGGGTTCTGACTTATGCCTGCTGCCTGCTGTGATCACCTTAAATCACCCGTCATGGTTCAAATATGTATCTGTGAGGTTTGCTTTTTCTATCTAAGTTCCCATAAACTTTTCTTTCATTATACTTCTTCTGCAAATAGTCATCAACCATTGGCCTGTTTGAACAATATTATTCTCTCCCTTCCTCAGTTCCTTATATACTAGACTGAGAGATTTTATTTTTAGGATTATTAGCTTAATCTTACTTTATAGACATTCCTTACTTTTTGAGATGTAACAGCACAAACTCTTAGTTTGTAAATGAAGAGACTCACTTTTAAGATGTTAGATTATATGATTAAAGAATTTTCTAGGATTAACTTTATTCTGAAGATTTGGGTGACCACTTCAATCTCCTTATATTATTAGTGTTTCATCATTGACTCAGCTAGGCCAATATTCTCCTTTAAAAATTTTAGGTACTAGTTACCCATTTAGAGAATAATTTGGCAAATAGTTTATTTAAAGTTGTGTATTTGTCTTCTGCTGCTTATTATGTTTAATGTGTGTATGATACCTAAGTGATATACATATATATAACTGACATATTTTAAAGCTCTTTAGACATTTCCTATGGGGCTTCCTTGGTGACTCAGTGGCAAAGAATCCACCTGCCAATGGGAAGGTGCCCTGCAGAAGGAAATGGCAACCCACTCCAGTATTCTTGCCTGGGAAATCCCATGGATAGAGGAGCCTGGTAGGCTGCGGTCCTTGGGGTCACAAAGAGTCAGACACGACTTAGCGACTAAACATTTCTTGGTCAGATACATAAATAGACAGAAAACAGCTTACAAGTATTAAATAGATAATATTATTTTATACTGTTCTTTCAGAAGGAGTGCAGGGTTTTCTCCCATTTTTCCTCCCCCAGATCAATTATTTACATATCTTTTCTTTATATATTAGATTGCTTGTTGTAAAACCCTGTTTCTGCCCCCCATTGTTGGTAGTTTTGTCTTTTAAACATCCCTTAGACTTAGTTACTTTAGAATGTTGAAGTGTAATGAAAAGGACACACCAGAATTTAGCTTGAGGAGCGATAACTTCTGTGTTGAGTGGTTGCTGTTTGACCTTAATGTTCAAGTCCGTTCCAGTCTGTTTATAATTTCGTAACCACAGAAAGACATGATACAGGGCCTATGTAGTAGATTGAGGAGGCTGAGCAGGTTCTTGGCCTGATCTATCCCATAGGACAATGTGGATCTAACTTCACAGGAAGTCCAACCTTCATTCTGTCCAGTTTACAGGTGTGTCAGTGTAGTAATACTATAACACAACTCTGCATGGAAGAAATTAAAGCAGCCACCTCACTGTATTTTGCTAATAAAGAGAGCATACCAGTGCCTACAGATTAGATATCTCATAGGAAAACTGAAGGTACTTTAATACCTTCCTTAAGTAAAGCCTAGTTGCATATTAATATATGATGTACCTTATAGGTTAATCCAGTAGTTCTTAGACACATGTAATTTAAATGATGAATATAAGGGATGCTGGTATATCCCAGTGGGAGCTTTTGTTTTACTGCTACTTAATATTTTTTTTAGTAAATTAGTTTTAAGGTTTTAGTTTGTGTTACATCATTTGGGGGGAAAAAGTTAGTTGCAGTGTAACAACTGAAAACCAGAGAAACTGGATAAAATGAATGTGTTAAAGAATATTGCTTATTTCAGTTTTAAAGGAATTGCATTATTTTGAAGTGCTGGAAGGTCGTCTTCATTTTAAGGGAAGATTCTCCCTGCTTTAGAGTTGTGCATTTTAATTCATTCTTGTCTTTATTGGAACCAAGTGTCTGGGTGGCAACTTTGGGTATAGTAAAAAAGTTTAAATAATTTTTGTTAGTTCACTTTTCTTCTTGAAGTGATTTTTTTCTTCATAGTGGACAAATGTTTCCTATATAGTGCTTTAAGAAAGTAATTTACACATAAAGAGAGATTATGGTAAGCATTATAAATCTTAGGCTATTAATTTAATAGCTTCCAAAGACAGTACCATTGGGTTCTGTGTAACTAAGATTTGCAGAAGGAGAACACATGTGTTTCACTGTTATGTGCTATCCAGAAAAATTACTTAATTCTCAACAGTGTATTGCATTCTTGTGTTCTGTTAGGGGAGAATTTTATAACTAAGTAGTTTATTTTAAAATTTTCTTCCTTTGCTAACTGCCAACATCTGAACACCTGAATGAATACCAGCAGATTCATTTGTATACTAGTGTTTTAAAATATTTATTTGCAGATGTTTATAGAACTCTTGAATTTTTTGATATAAGTTGCTGAATTATATGTAAAGGCAAAATATATATTTAATAAGTGAGAAGTATTATTTTATTACTGAGGCTTATTTCCAAAGCAAATTTATTTTGTAGGTACTTCATTTGGAAAATTTTGCTTTGACTTAAAATGCACAAACAAATCTGTCTAGAAATCTGGTGACCTAAAAAACCTTCATGTTACCTTGACATGTAGGGGAATTTTAATTATAGGCCATAGCGTTTTTGCAAATCAATGTTGGTTTCCTGTTGAATCATCAAACCTACCTTAATGTTTTATTAGTAAACATTTTCAGCATTTTATCTCACTTTTTCTCTTCTCTTTACATTTGAACTTAAATCCTGTCTTCCCGATTCCCAGTGGTCACAGTTTTACAGAGCAAAATATGTTTAGAAATGGAAGATGTGACTTCTAAGTAAGAGGAATGTGTTTAGTAGCATCTATCTGCTGATCAAGTAGGCATTGGATCTGGTGCTAGAAAGTGAAATGGCTTGTAGGTATAAAAGCATTTTATCAGTATAAGTCAAGAAGAAAGAAGAAAACTGTGAACTTCTGATGTTTTCTAATATCAAAACTGTGTTCCAAAATGGGTGTTCATTTGCTGATTTTGTGTAATGTTATCATCTGTGATGTGTAAGCTCATGCTGATATGAGATATAAATTTTCAACATGAAGACATCAGTTCCTATAGCCTATTTTTAACATTAAGACATTTTTGAAAACAAATATCATCTTAGAAACTGTATTTTTAAGTGCAAATAAATCAGCCTATCTTGAAAGTCATGTTTTATTTTTTATTCCTTAGTATTACAGAATACTCTGCATTATTAGATGTGTGTTTAAGTTGCTGGATACTCTTGGAATTCTTTATTTTCATATTGCTTTGCTGGTTTACCTATAATGTACAATTGAATTGTTATTTAAATAAATTACACTTGATAGAATTAAAGTCTTCTGGTTGGTCTACATGTGAAAGATGTACACAGCGCCTGTTTTGCTGATATTTAATTGTAGTGTGATGTACACTTGAATGTTTCTTGGTAAGATGTTTTTATTTATAGCTGATTTATAGAGTTATATTAGTTTCTGGTATACATGGTAATTCAGAATTTTAAAGGTTATACTCCACTTATAGTTATTATAAAATATTGGCTATATTCTTTGTGCTGCATAATATATCCTTGTAGTTTATTTTATATATAGTAGTTTGTATCTTTCAATCTCCTCTCCCTATCTTGCCCCTGCCTGCTTCCTTTTCCCCACTGGTAACCATTAGTTTGTTCTCTGTATTTGTGAATCTGTTTCTTTACAGTTATATTCACTAGTTTGTAGTATTCTTTAGATTCCATATGTAAGTACTATCATATAGTATTTGTCTTTCTCTTTCTGACGTAGTTCATCAAGCATAATACTCTCCAAGTCGATCCATGTTGTTGCAAATGGCAAGATTTCATTTTTTTATGGCTAGGTAGTATTCCATCTTGTGTGTGTGTGTGTGTGTGTGTGTGTGTGTGTGTGTGTACACATCTTCTACATCCGTTTATCCGTTTTTGGACACTTGTTTCCATGTCTTGATTGTTGTAAATAATGCTGCTATGAACATTGGGGTGTATGTATCTTGTTGAATTAGTGTTTTAATTTTCTTTGGATATATACCCAGGAGTGTAGTCGCTGGGTCTTATGGTAGTTTTATTTTTAGCTTTTTGAGGAATCTTCAAACTGTTTTCCACTGTGGCTACACCAATTTACATTCCCACCAACAATGTAGGAAGGTTTGCTTTTCTCCACATTCTTGCTAACATTTATTTGTGTTCATTTTGATGATAGTCATTCAGACAGGTGTGACGTGATATCTCTTTGTGGTTTTGATTTGCATTTCCCTGATGACTAGCAGTGTTGAGCATCCTGGTAAGACTTTTTCAAAAAACCTTTACAGGCATGTGTAAAGCCCTTCATTGTGCTATGTTCTTGGCTGAGCACTGAGCATGCAGTAGTAAATGGATGATACAGTTATCTTGAAGGGGGGATTGCCTTCTCGTTCATCTTTTTATAATCTGTTTTGTAGTTCAGAGATTTAGATCAGCTGCTAGTATGTCCAATTTAAGGAGGAATCTTCAGCGTTTGTGTTTCACAGTAGAAAATAACTGGTCTCTGGAAATCAGGTCTGTATTTGAGACTGAACTTATCTAGGAGGTGACATGCGATCTCCTCCCCAACAACTGAACTTCTCTGAACGTTGCCTAACACCTCTGTAAAAAGGGGTTGATTTCACTGCCTCATTCAGCTCTAGGGAGGATCAGAGGAGGAGGTAGGTGAGAACCAGGGCTAATTCAGCATCAAATGGCTGCTTCTACTCCTTCTCTGGATGAGTTAGTGAGTGAAAGTGAAGTCGCTCAGTCGTGTCCGACTTTTTGTGACCCCATGGACTGTTGCCTACCAGGCTCCTCCGTCCATGGGATTTTCCAGGCAAGAATACTGGAGTGGGGTGCCATTTCCTTCTCCAGGAGATATTCCCGACCCAGGGATTGAACGTGGGTCTCCTGCATTGTAGGCAGACGCTTTACCGTCTGAGCCATCAGGGAAGTCCTGGATGAGTTAGAGCAAGCTAAAATCTGTCACAAACCAGGTGTTCCTGCCAGAGGGTGGCTTTTCCTGCCATGATTCAGTAACCCAGGTTCTTTCAGTTTTATAGCTCTGCCATCTTCTATGCATGGCTGCTAAGGTCACTTTCTTCTTTAGCATCAAGTGGCCAAAGGGGAAGAAGTATGGAGGGTGGTATGAGGGGCTTGGTGCACATCATCTTCTGCATGTTCTTATTCCACTGGCTAGAGCTCAGTCACCTTGACTTACCTAATGACAAGAGAGGCAGAGAAATGTGGTCTAGCTGTGGGCTCACAGAGAAGGAGAAGTGGTGTGTGGGCAGCGGTTAGCCTGTCTCTGCCGCATCCCCGTTTAGGCTGTATCCACCATGGTTTTCCCAACGTGTCCTTGCTTTCATGTCAGTCTTTTGATTTTTGGTGTGAGCAGTTTGATGGGTTTGGGGATGTGTTAGTTACAGCTCTTCGGGTTGAAAGTAATCAACTTGAGCTACTTAGAGTAAAAACAAAAACTTGAGATGTGATATATTTAGACAGATAAAGGGGGTCTCGTGGAACCTCCGGGAAAGAATATATGGAAAATCCTCAGGAAGTATTTGAATTCAAATTAGAATAGCTTTAGAGTCTGTTTTTTTTTCCTGTCTTTCCTGGTCATCCACTTCCTTTTCAGAAGATGAACCTCTGTTTGTGGTTCACAGGCTACATGATGGGAGGGAGATGTCCGTAACAGAGGATTATCTTCCCTCATGCTCCATCTCTATTCCAGGTCAGTGAAGGATCCACCCCACATAGTCCTCATCCAAGGCCCTGAGCTGTTGGAATCTTTGCCTTCTGGTGTAAGAGAAGGGACCATGGTATATAAGAAGAATTGGTTCTAAGGCATCAGATGTGTGGTGACAGATGGTGTCTAGACTTAAGGTGGAGATCATTTTGTAGTGTATGCAAAGATTGAATTGTTATCTTGTACACTTGACATTAATATAATATTATGTACTATCTTTACCTTAATAAAAAATAATGCCTCTACCTGGAATTTTGAACATATTTCACGTTCAAAGCAAATCACAGAGCTTTACCTAACTTCAGCAGGGTGGGAAAGTGCAGTCCTGTACTGTGCTTGGAAGGAGAAATATCAGAAACAGTTGTAGTGACCACCATGGTCTAGACACTTGGTTCACTCTCCTTCCTGCACACAAACTCATTTCTGCCCCCAGGGAGATAAGCCCATCCAGTTGTGGCATATTCACGACATGCTCTGTGGTTTCTTTCTTTCAAATCCAGATGTGCCTCTGACTCATTTGGAGACCGTGAACTTATTTGCCCTCTAAGCACAATTTATATACTGGTCGAAGAGAGGCAGGATCATCACAATAAACACTGCCATTCTGAAAATGAAAAGCGGAGTGTGGGAAACACAAAGCAAACACTGTCGCAATTCTGAAATCCTGTCCTTCGAGGCTCCTCCCTTGGGAATGGAGATGCTTCTTGGTTAGACCTTGATCGCATTTCCTGAGAGGAGGGCCCTCGTCCATGGTTCCCTGGGGCATCTGCCTTCACCTTCTGAGGGATTATCATAGTCTGTAATTTTTTTGGCCACATCTGAAGTGACCATCAGGGAAATTGCCCTCCTTAGGAACCGAGCAAATTTCTCAACCCTTTCCTGCCCCATGCTGGGACCAAAGAATCACTCTATCAAAAAGTCACATCTCTTTCAGTGCAGGTAATTCTTTGGCAGTACAGTTCTCTCAAAAATTTAGTGTGCTTTTTATTTATTTGATTCATCACCGAAGTATTTCTAAGACATTCTTTTCAAGGACTTCCCTGGTGGTCCAGTGGCCGAGATTCCACACTCCTAATGCAGGGGTTCCAGGTCTGATCCCTGGTCAGGAAACTAGATCGTGCATGCCACAGCTAACGATCCTGTGTGCCGCAACTAAGACCCAGCGCAGCCAAATAATAAATATTAAGACATTTTTCTCATTTCCATATCCAATCTCCCTTGACTCAATTGACTAAACGTATTAATAATATTGATGTGAGTCAATACCGTTTTGGGAATTGATTAATGTATTCATCACAATGGGCTTGGATATGCCATAGCAACAACCAACTAACCAATTCTCAGCCGCTTAAAATAACAGTTTATTTCTTGCTTGTGCTGTATGTGTATTTTAGGTCAACAGTGAACCCTGTTCACTATTGTAGAGGCTATTGGAACCCTCACCATCTAGAATGATACTCATCACTATGGTAAATGACACACCGACTTTTTTTAACACCTTCCTTGAGCTATAATTTAAATACTTGACAGTTTACTCCTTTGAAATATACAATTCTAAATTTAGTAAACGTACAATTTTGTGTCACCATCACCACAATCCGATTTTAGAACATTTCTGTCACCTCAAAATTTTCCCCTTGCCTATTTGCTGTCAATCCCTACCCCTATAAACTCCTGGCCCCAGGCGAACATTGACCCATGTGTCTCTATAGTTTTATCTTTGACATAAGCTGGAATCAAACAAAATACAGTCTTTGGTTTCTGGTTTCTTTCACTTAGCATTATGTTTCTGAGATTCACCCATGTTGGATATATTTGTGCTTTATTCCTTTCCATTGTTGAATTGTTTCCCATTGTATGAATTTACTATGTGTCAATTATCCATTCACCCATTGGTAAACATTGGGTTGCTTCTAGTTTTGACTTTCAGAAACAACAGCACTATGAACATTTACATACAAGTCTGTGTGTGTACATAAGTTTTCATTTTCCTGGGCAGATGCCCTGGGATGGATTTCCTGGATTATATGTAAGTGTATGCTTAACTTTTTAGGAAACGGCCTATATTCCAAATGTACTTTACCATTTTACATCCTATCAGCAATGTGTGCAGGTTCCCATTTCTTTACATCCTCAACACTTCTTGATGATGTCATTCTTAATTTTAACCATTTTGATATGTGTGAAGTGGTGTCTCATTGTGGTTTTGATACATATTTTTAAGTTGAGCAATAATTCACAGAATTTGTTATCTCAGAGTCCACAATTTTCTGTATACAATTCAGTGTTTTTTTTTCATATATTCATTGTTATACACCCATCCCCACAATCAGTTTTAGAACATTTTTATCAGAAACTTTGTACCCATCAGTCAGTCCTAATTCTCTCCTCTCACCTCCTGGCAATCACTGATCTAATTTCTATCTGCAAGGATTTGTAAAATCTGACCATTTCATATTAATGGAATCATATGTGACCTTCAATGTCTGGCTCTTTTGCTTACCATGTTTTCAAGTTCCATTCATGTTGTAGCATGTAATGGTATTTCATTCATTTCTGTGGCTGAGTAGTATTCCATTGCATAAATATACCATATTTCTCCCCCTCTGTTCACTAGTTGAGGGACGTTTGAGATGTTTCCACTTTTTGGCTTTTATGAATAATGGTGCTATGAACATGCAAGTAGATGTTTTTGTGTGAACAAAGAGTTTAAATTTTCCTAGGTATAATCAACTGAAGGAAAAGTTGTGGGTAATAAGTCTAAATTTAACTTTTGGGGGAACTGCCAAACTGTTTTCCAAAGTAGTTGTATTATGTTCCATTCCTTCAGTCAACATATGAGGGTTCCAATTTCTCAGCATCTTCACCAACACGTTTTATTTTCCAGCTTTTGGTCATAGCTGTCTTAGTGGAGATGGAATGGTATCTCATTGTGACTTTTTTGATATGTATTTCTCAAATGACTCATGATGGTGGGTGTTTTTCTTATGTTCATTGGCTCTTTGTATATCTTCTTTGATGGAAACATCTATTCATATTTTTACCCCTTTAAAAATTTGGTTATTTGCCTTTTCATTTTTTGGTTGTAAGAGTTCTTTATTTATTAAGGATGCTAGACTTTTACCAGATATACATATGATTAGTAAATGGTTTCTCCTATTTGATGAGTTGTCTTTTTGTTTTGTTGATGGTGTCCTTTGACACACAAAGGTTTACTTCTTATGAGGCTTAATTTATTGGGGTTTTTTCCTTTGGTTCTTTATGATTTTGGTGTCATAGCTAAGACATCATGGCCTAATCCAAGTTTGCAGAGATTTACTCTTACTTTTTCTTCTAAGAATTTTATAGTTTTAGCTCATATTTAGGTGTTTGACCCATTTGAAATTAACTTTTGTGTATTGTATGAGATAGAGATTCAATTTCATTCTTTTGCATGTGGATATTCAGTTGTCCTTGCACCATTTGTTGAAAAGCACACTGGCTTTTTTTTTTATGGTGGTAAAAGTCACATAATGTAAAACATACTATTTTAACCATATTTAGCTATACAGTTCAGTGGCACTAAGTACATTACAATGTTGTGAAACTCTCGCCATCATCCGTCTGTCAAGTTTTCACTTTCCTAAACTGAAACTCTGTCCCCATGAAACACTAAAACCCCATTCCTCCCCTACCCCTGGCCCCTAGCATCTACCAATGCACTTTCTGATTCTATGAATTTGTCTATTCTAGGTATCCTGTATAAGGGAATAGGTGTCTAACAGATGTATAACACAATAGGTGTCTGCACCTAATGTGTATTGGAATACATTTTTCAGGTTTACTTAAGATATGTCCTACAAACAGATTGTACCTTTTCCCCCCATGCTATACCATAGGCTGTCATTAGTTATCTCTTTTATACACAGTAGGGTACATATGTCAATCCCAATCTCCCAGTTTATCCCACCCTCCCTTTCCTCCCTTGGTGCTCTATGTTTGAAGCACACTGGCTTTTAAAGCTTTCACCCAGAACTTTCATACATATCCTTTCCCTCCATGTTTTGTTGGTCTAAGCAAGTCATGTGGTTTCACCCAACTTCAAAGGGACAGGTAAGTACAATCCTACCACATGTGTCCATAGTTCCAAGTTTATGTGTCATGGTTCCAGCCACACAGATGACTGGTTCAGTCCAGGTTCCAAGTCCCGCAGGGGGAGTTTTTATTGGCCTAGCTTGGAAGGAGTGCTCACTGTCCCCTCACACAATTGTGATCAAGGAAACATAGTCATTTGGAACAAACATGGTGGCTGAAAGTGTGGCCCTATAGACTGGTGAGTGGGACAGTTAAGGAGAAGGGATCATTGTAAAGTTATATTTATCTAACTAAATCAAATATTGTCTATGGGTCTTATGTAAGTCTGATTTAAGTTACTTAAACATTGATGTATAAGGGTAAGTTCCCTGATTGTTCTTTTGAGCAAATAATTTATTGAGGCCCTACTATTTCTTTCAGATACTGTTCTAGCTACTTGGGAAATATTAGTGAATAAAACAGAGTTTCACCTTCATCTAGCTTATATTCTAATGGGATGAGACAAATAGTAATGTGATAAAGAAATTATATAGTATGCTGCTGCTGCTGCTGCTAAGTCGCTTCAGTCGTGTCCGACTCTGTGCGACCCATAGACGGCAGCCCACCAGGCTCCTCCGTCCCTGGGATTCTCCAGGCAAGAATACTGGAGTGGGTTGCCATTTCCTTCTCCAATGCATGAAGGTGAAAAGAGAAAGTGAAGTCGCTCAGTTGTGTCTGACTCCTAGCGACCACATGGACTGCAGCCTACCAGGCTCCTCCACCCATGGGATTTTCCAGGCAGGAGTACTGGAGTGGGGTGCCATTGCCTTCTCCGAAATTATATAGTATAGGGGTTGACAATTTAAGGCCTACAAGCCAGCTGTCCATTTTTGTAAATGAAGTGTTGCTAGCAAATAGCCACACCCGTTTACTTACATACTCTCTGTGGCTGCTCTCCCACCACAGTGGCAGATTTGAATCTGCCACAGAGACCTTAAGGCCCACACACTTAAAATATTTACTGTCTGGCCCTTAAGAGAACATTTGCTGACCCTGGTATAATATGTACAAAGTGAATATATACAATGGAAAAAAGAAAATTAGCCAAGAAAAGGGAACTGGAAGTGTTGAGATAGGGAAGAGGGTCTGTTGAGATTTGCAGTGAGATGATTAGAGCCTGCCTCATTGAGAAGGTGAAACTAGAGCCAAGACTTGACAGAGGGGAAGGAGCTAACTAGATATATAGGGGAAGAATATTTCAGGCAGAAAACAAAATCAATGCAAAGGCATTAAGAAAGGAGTGTGCCACATGCTTTCAAAGAACAGCAAGAGGACCACATGGCTGACCCGAAGGGGTGAGCGAGGGGGGCTGCCGTAGGAAGTGGGTCAGAGAGTCTCAAAACTGGAGAGTCTGCAGTTTTGCTCTTTTTTGCAAGCTAACAAGTTGAGCCTGCATGGTTTTGTGGATTCTGGCAGAAGACATGAGATCCCTGAGTCAGAGGCAAAACCCCCTTATTACTCATGGCACCTCAAGCAGCATGAGCACCAACATATTTACATCAGTCCCTTTCTCCCTCCAAGCCCCATGGGAGTGATGTGAGGCACCCAAGTGGATGCTGCTCCCCCAGTGGGTTTGCACCACAGCTGAGAACCCTGAGCTCAGGGAACCCCAATCTCTTAGAATGGATTACAAACCAACCTGCCTGGCCTCTGCTCTAGAGGGAGACATTGTTTGTCACTCTGGACAGTAAGTACACCTGCCCTCTGCTTTGGAAGGAGACACTTTATTTTGCAAAGCTGCTTGCTATTCAAACATTTTTGAAAAGATGGTCTAGAGCAAAGTTCGTGCCACTTCTTGGGAGGTGTGCAGAGACTCACGAGGAACTGTTTTCCTGTGAGACGTTTATAAGGTACCTTTGGGAAGTAATCAAGCCCTCTCAAGTACTTGACTTTTACCCTGACTGAAATAAGGAACCATTGCAGAGTTTTCCTTGAAGGAGTGACACAAGGTGACATGTTTTGAAAAGATTACCCTGGCTGTCATGCCGAGAGTAGAGCGAGGTGGACAAGAGCAGAACAGAGAGACAGGAGGCTATTGCAGGAATACAGACAAAATGGCGGCAGAGACCAGAGCGTTGTATTGGGGTTTGGTCCTGGCCACCTGGAGGGATGCAGTTTCATTAACTGAGATGAAGGGAGAAAGAGATGGAGCAGATTGTGGAGGGCTGCTGAGAAGTCAGGTTTGGGCATAATGAGTTTGAAATATCTATTAGATAGAAGATGTCTTAGTATTGAGATGGCCGTTGGATAAATGAGTGTGGAATTTGGGAGAGAGGAATTTGGGCTGAGATAAAAAATTGGGAGTCCTTGGCATACAGATGGCATTGAAAGCCATGTGGCTGGAGACTTTTATAGGGAGAACTCAAGGAGTGCCTGTGGTATTTCACCCGTAGTTATGAATTGGGGTGAATTATATGCTCTGTTCACTCTCAAAACTGCCTCGAGCCTGTTGGAGCTTAGATCGAATAGAATGTAATATAGATGAATAATATTAAGAGTTAAAAATGAACTCTTCTGATAAAACAATTGGGGCCTTTATCTAGCTTTTTGCAGACTCCCAAATATCTAAAAGAGGCAGAGTGTCATTTAAGCTTTAAAGGGGGGGGAGCCTAGCATAAAATCTGAAATTTTAATTTAAAAAAATTGACAATGTTAAACAAGAAGCAGCTGTGTGGGGGAAGATTTGTGTGCATTTTTAGCCCCACTTTGAAAGCCTCAGATTGTCTCTGGAGCAGAATGCAGCAAACTGTCACAAATCTTGTTTTCTGAGAAAATGGTTATATCAACATTACAGCATGCCACTTCTACAGTCAGCATGCCAAAAATAACACGGAAAGAAATGACTGCAAATCTAGTTAGAATTAAGCCGGTAATTATTGCGTTTGCGATCATTTCCAAGAATTGTTCCTACCCAAATATTAAATGGAAAAAAAAAAGGAAGACTTCATTCTAGCTGTGAAAGCTTTCCACTTTTTATTTTTCTTTTTCACTTAAGGTTTATGTTAGTAAAACATATTATAAAGTGTAGTTTATAATAGTAAAATTATTAACAGTTTTAACAGTATTTCTATATTGCTATTAAAAGCAAAGTCATTTTAATAATATTTTGGAGACTATATTTTTCTTTATTACAAGAGGAAATATTTTCTTTTTTTTTTCTGTTTGAAGTTTAGAATACTAATGTTTCCTAAAATTTGGATGGAAAGTTCTGAGTCCCTCCATTATCAGATAAGTAAATCTTGATTTGATAAAATACCTATTTGTCAAACTCTGGGTGAACATGGAGGTTAAGGATGGTATACATGGAACCAGTGTACAGACGGAAATAAAGAGTCTTTCTTTTGTCTGTAATATGGTTTGTCTGAAAAGAGAATCCTTTATTCCAGGGAAAGTAGTTTTTTTGGTTTTTGTTTTTTTAGTGATGACAGCATAATTATTTAGGAGATCTCGTTTTGCTTAGAATTTGTCTATCTTCTTCTCCCATGGTCCCCACATCCCCTATACAAGTTAGATCCATCAGTGAATCATGTAAATATTTATAGTGCCCATTAATCTAGTAGGAAATATATATATTACACGACATTTCTGGTCCTTGGGGGATTTGACTTTTTTAGTCCTTGTGACAGGCTTATGCATAACTCTTCTCCAGTAAAAACAGGACACGTTCCTCTTCCACTCTTTCTCAACCAGGTGTTCTTCCTAGGGCCAATTGGCCTTGAAAGGTAACTTACTGACTAGGTATCAGAAAGATGAATGCGTCTTTTAAAAATAGCTGTAAGATATTCTCTGTCAATGAAACTGTGCCTCTTGAAAAGGAGTCTTGTTTGGAAACTTGCCAAGGTTCAGCCCATCTGTAGAATGAAGATCGCTAATGATGTGATGTTCTTGTAGACATCTTGGTTCACTTGCTTTCAGGACCAGAAGCTGTCCCTTAGACATTCAGCAATCTGTGTATGGAGTGCCGGCCTCAGTGTGGTTCGGTGTAGTGGCTATCACATTTCCACATCTTGAATTCTATACATTTTCTTTCTCTATTTTCTTATTCTAATCTTATTCTAAGATTCTATCTTAGAGTCTGTTTTCAAGGCTCTTGTTAAATGTTCAAGCCAAAGGAAAACTCAAACTCAGCAACTGTTTCATCTTCCTTCCAGATGAACTTTTTCCACGTCCCCTATGGTACTTTTCCATCAACATTTGATCCTCAGTTTTCATTCCCCTAAAAGTGATTCCTGGAAGTCTTCCCAAATCTTCAGAAGCATGACTGATTTGATTTCACCTTTTCCTTTCTCACTTGTTTCATCATAAAATTGGTTTCTGGCTGACTTGAGTAAACTTTTGCCCTCTGAAGGAAGGGTTTGTAAAGCTTAGTTCAAAGCAAAATGTCTCCTGTTCCAATTCCAGTGATTTCTCTTCCAGATGAGAGAAAACCCTAGCAGCCCTCTAGCTACCAACTGTCCTCAAGCTATAGCCTTTTGGTGGTTCTTCCATGAAAGTTGCAAGCAACCCCTGATTCTCCAGCCACTTTAGCTCTTCTGACAGTAGCCCCTTCCTTGGAGAGGACCTGGCAATTAGGCTAAGGCTGCTTCTTTCCCGTCTCTGTCTTACACTTAGCTACAGAATGACAGAGGTGGCTCACTGTTAGAGCTGGTGATTGCCCGCAGGTTGGGCTTCTGCACTGTCTCTTGGAACAGTCACTGAGGTTGTGCTTCTTTGTTCTGGGTTGTAGTTCAGACACTTACTTATTAAGACTCCTGAAAACATGATTTCAAAGAACTACAAGACATTCTAGTAGACCTTGACCTGGCACTCGTATTTACAAAGGTAAGTTGTGTTTCTGGTCTTCACAGGCTGTGGATAGAAGAAGAGCTGGGGACTTTCTAAGGCATTTCATCCCATCCTCAAGTTCCCGAATGACCTCAGCTTGTGTCTAGTATAGATGGTTGACAATTGCTGTGCTGCCATTGCTGTTGTTGTTAAGCAAATGTATGCTTTTCTTCTCTGTTACATATTTTATTTTATATACCAAATCATTCAAATAATGCTGAGTATGAATGACCAGATACCTACTAAGATGCATTTTAAAGTGTAGGCCCTTCTGCAAAATCAAAAGAATGCAAATGGCTGTTTACAGAAGAAAACCCAGACACCAGCAGTGAAACATTGAGAAGAGAGTAGAAGGTATCCAGTAGGACGCTGCATCCTCTGATTTGGGGAAAGGCCCTTATGTAATATTTCCTGTCAGTTGCCAGTGGACCTAGGTGTTTGCTTCTTCGTTCCAGAGCTTCTTCTCTGAGCAAGCCTCACTCAGAGAACTCAGCTCATCAGATAGATGTAAGTAAAGCTGAGATTCAGTAGAAACCATTCTAGGTGCTTTAATATACAAAGGATTTAATACAGGAAACTACGTGCTTACAAAATCACCAGGTGGATTGAACAAGTTGATTCTAGTCTGGGCCTCCGGGTATGATTCCAGAACATGGAAGATGTCCTCACCAGGGCATATAATCAGGAAGGTAGAGAATGGTGAAACTACCATATTTAACCTTGAGTCAGAAAACATACAGGGTAGCTGTAATCTTGGTATCAAGAAGTCATCTGCTCTCTAGGTGTGAAACGCAGACCCTATTATAGAAAAATCCCATGTCTACCAAAACTTCCGTGCCATTGTGAACAATGCAAAGTTGCAGGAAGATGGACCTCACTTCTGCCTTCAGATCTCCTATTAGAAAATCTAACTGAATTCATGTCCAGATGTATAGCAGGAAAAAAATTGGTGAAATGTAGTTTTTAGCTTTCCAGCTTCTTCACTTTAGGAAGACGCTCTGGAAGGAAGTTAGAATGGATTCTGAGTAACAGTTGTCAAGAATTCAGCACATATCCAAAGAGAGCTGGCAGCAGCTTCAGCTCCCCTGGCATGGTGAGGGAGGGTGAGCTCATTGGATATTACCAGGGCAGATGCCCTCAGGCAGCCTGAATGGCTGGAACAACAGCAAAGATGAAGATTGAAGCCATCTCGGCCATGAAGATAGCGGCTCCCAGCTGGGTGAGTAAGAAGGTGCAACAAAGCCCTTAAGGATGGTGGGTGGTTTTAGTCACTTCTGGCACCTTTCTTGGTATTGGAGTTCCCCATCCTCCTTGGCCCGCAGCTTTGAGGGAGAAGCATGGCAAGCAGGTGGAACGAGGCCATTTGCTGCCTGGCTTCTTTCCAGAACTGTTGATGCTGAGAGTCATCCTGCGGACTTTTGCATCAGTGTTTGAGTGGGAGGATGGGGAAGGTGGACTGGGTCCCTCCAGGACCTGCAGTTTCCTCTGCTTCTGTTGCTGGTGTCAGCAAAATAAGTGTGTGAGTGGTGGGGAGTCAACTGGGGGAGGTTTTGGGATTTTAGTGTTCCTGATGAGCCCACCCAGAGAAGGTGAGTGTTTATGGACTGGCTTCTCCCAGCACCCTAAAGTTCCCCTCAGACAAAGTATTGGCCCTGGCCTTGGGGCAAGAGGCTATGTGACACACTGAAAGAGTTGCATCCTAGTTGGACCAGGGGAGCCACCTTCATGCAAGATTGTGCTGATGCCTGTTTTGAAACATCCCATGGCTTCCTATTTGCATGAGTCAAAAGTCCAAGGGTTCTTATTTGACCACTAAGCTCTATCTGATTGGGCTTCCCACGTGGCTCAGTTCAGTTCAGTTCAGTTCAGTCACTCAGTCGTGTCCGACTCTTTGCGAGCCCATGAATTGCAGCACACCAGGCCTCCCTGTTCATCACCATCTCCCAGAGTTCACTCAGACTCACGTCCATCGAGTCCATGATGCCATCCAGCCATCTCATCCTCTATTGTCCCCTTCTCCTCCTGCCCCCAATCCCTCCCAGCATTAGAGTCTTTTCCAGTGAGTCAACTCTTCGCATGAGGTGGCCAAAGTACTGGAGCCTCAGCTTTAGCATCATTCCTTCCAAAGAAATCCCAGGGTTGATCTCCTTCAGAATGGACTGGTTGTGGCTCAGTGGGTAAAAAATCTTCCTGCAATGCAGGAGATGCAGGAGATGATGGTTCAATCCCTGGGTGGGAAAGATCCCCGGAGGAAAGCATGGCAACCTGCTCCAGTACTCTTGCCTGGAGAAGAATCCATGGACAGAGGAGCCTGGTAGGCTGCAGTCCATGGGGTCTCAAAGAGTCAGGCATTACTGAAGCAGCTGAGCATGCACTCACACATGTCCTGTGTGATCTGAATCCTGCTAAGTCTAATTTAATTTCTCCTTCTCCTGCTTGCTCACTATGTCCCAGAAGCACTCACCCTCTCCCAGTGCCTTTTGTAGGTCAACATGAATTGACCTTAGAGCCCTTCCCTTATCATTTGCTCTGCCGGGAATAATCTTCCCTCAGGTCTTTGCCTAGTTAACTTAAGCTCATGAGTCCCACTGTCATCTCCTCAAAAATTAGAGTATCTAGTTCTCTCAACAAGGAATGGGTGAGTCCTATGTGAAGAAAGTGTTGACATTGTAGTGGAAGATACAGTGCGTGCTTAGTAGCTCAGTTGTATCTGTCTCTTTGCAACCCCATGGACTGTAGCCCACCAGGCTCCTCTGTCCATGGAATTCTCCAGGCAAGAATACTGAAGTAAGTTGCCATGCTCTTCTCCAGGAGATCTTCCCAATCCAGGGACTGATCCCAGGTTTCTCGTATTACTGGTGGATTCTTTACTGTCTGAGCCACCAGGGGAGCCAGGAGATATAGGAGATGATTTAAATTTAAGAAGAGATACACCATGTTTCTGGGATAGTAAGATGAAATATTGCAAAGGATATCAGTTTTTCCAAATTAATTTTCCCCAATTAATTTCCTACCCCCAAGGAAAATACCAGGAGCATGACAAAATGATTCTGAGGTCAAAAGTGAAGAATAAGCAGGCAATAATAGTTGAGAAATTAAAAAAGGAAAAATTAATAAGCTAATAAAACATAAGGCTACTAAAATGGAAAATGTTTGGTATTTGCAATAGAAGTGACAGGACTGTGGAAAAGATTAAAGAACCCTGAAACCAAGTCTTATAAAAATAGAAATTTAATATATCATAAAGAAGGAATCAAAAATCAGTGAGAAGGAGATTATGAAACAAAAATACTGGGGTCTTTTAGGTATATGCCCAAAAGAATTAAAAACATGTCCATGTAGAAACTTTCACATGAATATTTACAGCAGCATTATTCATAACAGTCAAAAATAGAAATAACACAAATACCTATCAACTAGATAAATGTATATATTGATACAGTGGAATATTACTCAGCCAAAAAAGGAACGAAGTGCTGATACATGCTACAACATGGGCAAATCTTGAAAACGTTGTGCTTCATGAAAGAGGCCAGACACAAAAGCCACAGATTGTATGATTCCATTAATTTGGAATGTCCAGAATAAACAGACAGTACCTTAGTGGTTGCCAGGGGCTGGAGGAAAAGTGATTCCTAATGGGTATAGGGTTTCTTTTGGGGGTGCTGAAAATATCAGCCCTGGGATTTCTTTGGAAGGAATGATGCTAAAGCTGAAGCTCCAGTACTTTGGCCACCTCATGCGAAGAGTTGACTCATTGGAAAAGACTCTGATGCTGGGAAGGATTGGGGGCAGGAGGAGAAGGGGACTAGAGAGGATGAGATGGCTGGATGGCGTCACCGACTTGATGGACGTGAGTCTGAGTGAACTCCGGAAGATGGTGATGGACAGGGAGGCCTGGCGTGCTGCGATTCATGGGGTCGCTGAACTGAACTGAACTGAAAATATTTTGGAATTAGAAAGTGGTGATAGTTGTATAGCTTTGTGAATATATTTAAAAATCACCAAGTTGTACACTTTAAAATGGTGGATTTTATGTAAATCATATCTCTATTTAAAAAGTATTGGGGAAACTGATTATCAGAAAATATCAGTTAATCCATACATCAAGATAAATCTTAGATGAACTAAATCATTACATTAAATATATGTGAATACTGAANGTTATATGAAAAATTCTAAGACCTTAGCAGGAAAAAAAGTACCTAGGTGATAAATAAAGGAAAAGGTAATCTGAAAAATGAAAGGTAAATTTAAACAATGAGGTGTTCTTTTCTTCTACCAAATTAGCAGCACCTCTATTTTACAGGTAAAGTGATATTTCTTGCATCTCTGGCATTGGAGGCCAAAAGTGAGGAAAAATTTGCAACCAAATTATGAAACAAGAGATAATACCAGTGTGGATGCTATGTGAGTACATCCCGTGCTCTTTATTTTTAAGAAAATCTCCAGTGTACATGATTTCTCTTTTAGATTTAATTATTAAAATTGAACTTGATAGAAGCTTGAATTTTGTTTTTCAAAACTCTAATGTAGTATTAGTTTTTTTAATGACATTTAACATATGTTAACCAGGATTTAAATTGATTATAATACTTATATATATTTTTTTTCTCATGAAATCAGATATCACCAATACAAAATGCTAAAACTTGACAGTGCTCTCAATATTTTTAGAGTTCCTATTTTTTCTTTCTCACTTGTGTTGGCAGTAGACTGTCCATACTAGACTATACTAGATATTTTTAATGGAGACAGCAAAGAGGCAGCCCAACGGAAGTCCCCTCTTCCCAGCCATTTTCAGGCTCCAGTAGAAGTGGGCGAGTACTGTTGGAATGAGTACCATAAATGTACAAGGTTATAAAGATGAACTACACTGCTCCCTCCCCACTCTCCAGTCTTTGTTATACTTACCTTCAGTCATGTGTACTGTGATTCAGACAAGTGCACCACAGACCCAGAAAAATTGGGAGTTAGTTCTACGCTGTATGGAAAGCAACTCAGGAATATACAACCCCTTTTATTTTCTAATGATCCCTTTTATTACACAGGAGACATTATATTATGTGTAAACATTTTATTATTTGATTTTCACATAGTCTCATTGTTAATGGCCTCTGTATTTCACTATAAAAACCGCTATTCTCTGCTACAAGTAAAATTCCAGAATTCGGTCCAATTTGCACACTCTTGAGAAAGTGGTTGTGGGAAGATGTCGTGCACATCTTTGACATCAACACAAGTTAGGGAAAAGCAAGAGGCAGCCTTTTGTCTATTCCTTGTCCTTGCTGTCTAGCTAAGGCTGCATCAGGATAATAAGGCAGTTCTATCGAATACCGCACTAATTAGTTGCAATTTCTTAACGTCCTTGGGCTGCTTCTGAAAACTAATTACTGGGAACCAGAGAGTGTAAGAGAATACACACCCTGCGGATATGTAGTTAACATGCACACCTCTCACGGGTGCTGATGGGACAGGCTACTTAATTTCCCCAAAGAGGATGCACTGGGTTTCCCCCTCCCCATCTTTTAAGTTTTTCTTTCTTAACAGCTTTGTTAATTTAGGTTAAGTGGTTTGGTTGTCATGGAAACCAGTATTCCTCTCAGGCTGATTGTGTCAAAGGCATCATTAATCTGTTTTCTCAACTGCCTCTTCCTCATCCATCTAATTGCAGTCTCCCACCCCGCCCCCTCCTTTGGATGACATCATTTTAGACATTTTTAGGACACCATATGTGAGATTCAGCCCAGTTTATTTTCTATTCAAATTCCATATCACTGTGTTAATTGTTACATTCCCATCCCGAAGGAGGAAGATGGTTTCCCTACATGGGGGGACATAACACTCCCAAAGGTGAGGCTAAAATTACTTAATACACCTCAGGTGCAATTCAGCTTCTGAAATAACTCTTTCCTTTTCATCTCCTGGGTTTTCTTCTTAGGATTCTAAGTTACCATTTTTGATGTTTGGGGAACCATGATCTTTGAAAGAGTAAAGAACCTATATTATTGGATTAGGGAAGAAGGTGGATAATTCAGGCATTACTGTGGCCACCCTTCTACTGAGATGGCCTTGAACTTGGTGAGAGAATATGGAGCCCCGCCTGTTGTCTGTTTCACTCAGATGATGCTTTTGGTGCAAAACGTGTCATTTGTGTCCTTTTGCCATGGTATCCACAAATCTGGCCCCAAATACAGTGTAACAGTGGCTATTTGCCCCCTGCAGTTCTGACCCTTGGAAAGATTCTCAAGTGATTTGTTCTGCTTTGGCCAGTGAGCAAAATTTTGCCTGGCCAAAGCTCTATCTTTACACAAAGTTTTCAGATTCTCTGCCCATTCTTATGAAGGGCGTATGAGCACCAAGGACATTTTTGTGTGAGTGGACTCAGGTCAGCGGCGTGCAGCACTTTAGAATAATCTGATGCTTGGTCCATTCACTCTACTTCTTGGTCCTCTTGATGGGAGAATTTTGAGAATTGTCTTACCACCCTCCTCTTGGGAAAACCAAATCTCATCTTTCCCTAATCTTCTCTTATTTTTATGGGAGTAGTACTGAAAAGCTTGGAAACAATGTTTATTTACATTTTACATGCAGTCATATCATTTATACATAAATCACATATTAGGATGTGATTTTTTTTATTTTGTAACAACAGACATAAATGATATTCCTAACATTTTTTGTAATGTCTATTTGATTCTAAAGGTTTATATCTTTTTCTTGTCTCTATTCCTTGGGCAGAATTCATTGTTTTTTCCTCTATTTCCTCTTATTTTCATTCAGACATTTGTTATAGCATGAATGCCATTTAATTGTTAATTTAGAAATATGTCTCTTCAAAACATGAATTATTTGAATCATAAGTTATATCTTTCCTTTATGCCCTTCAGAGTGCCTAACACATATTATTTAGTCACATTATTTGCTAGATAAACAAATGTTGACTTAAGACCAAAACAAATTTGATTTATAACTATATCAATTTACAATAGTAAAAAATGTCTATCAGTCTTGATTATCAACAATGGGGGTAGAATCAATCAGATTTCATGTGTTAACTCTCTGAGGAAGTATTTCTATTTTAAGCCAGAGGAATGAAGCAAAGTGTAAGCAAGCTACACAAAGCCAGTTGTCTTAGCCTGTTTAGACTGCTATAACATAATGTAGACTGGGTGGCTTATAAACAACAGAAAATCATTTCTCATAATTCTGGAGGTTGGTAAGTCAAAGATCAAGGTGCTGGCAAATTCAGCATATGGAGAGCCTGCTTCTTGTGTTTCACAGATGGTGTCTTTTTGCTGCTTCCTCACATGGCAGAAGGGACAAGGGAACTCGGCATGTTTTATAAGGGCACTAATCCCATTCATGAAGGCTCTGCTCTCATGACCTAAGTATTTCCCAATGGTCCTGCTTCCAAATACCATCATATTAGGAGTTAGGTTTCAATAAGTGAATTTTGGGAGTGGGGCACAAACTTTCCATCTACACTAGTGACTAAGATTTATGCTTCTGCAAGTCCCAGTTTAGGAGATTTGGTGATACCAGGTTGAGATGGGGCATGAGAAAGGACCTAGAATGACTCAGCTCCCTGGGTTAGCTTCCTGGAGGGAAGTTCACAATACAGGGGAGAGCAGGTCTGGCCTGTGGGGTGGAGAAGATGGGTGAGTGGCTGGAACATGCTCAGGTGGACTCTGAACTTTCAAGTACCAGTGCAGAATGAATTGGGCCTTTCTGAGTAAAAGACAAAGAAATTCCTCAATTATATTTTCCTCTGATGGCTGAGTGTTTAATGCAACTATATAGAAGCAAAATGTCCAGTATCGCATTGTTCCAAGCAAGAAGGCCTCTCAATCAGGGCTGTTGGAAAGACAGCCAACAAGAGTGCTAGGAACTACTGCAGCAATTCAGATTTTGTAAGAAAGACTTGATATCAAGATTCTTTTTGAGCCCACCAAATCACTCATGTTATCTCTGATATTTTTCAAAAACTGTTCAGTCGCTTTGTGTCTGACTCTTTGTGACCTCGTGGATTGCAGCATGCCAGGCTTCCCTGTCCTTCACTATCTCCCAGGGTTTGCTCAATCTCATGTCCGTTGAGTCAGTGACATTGTCCAACATCTCATCCTCCATCATCCCCTTCTCCTCCTGCCCTCAATCTTTCCCAGCATCAGGGTCTTGAACATTAAACACTAACTCCCCATCCTCCAACCACGCTCCACCCCTCCCCCAGCCCCCTGGCATCTACCCATGTCCTTTCTGACTCTATGCATTTGACTGTTCTATATACCCCATACAAGTGGAATCAAACAGTATTTGTCTGCACCTAATATATATTGGAAGGCATTTTTAAGGTTAACTTAATGTATGTCCTACAAACAGATTGTACCTTCTATTTTTTCCCCCTGTGCTATACAGTACGTTCTCATTAGCTATCTATTTTATACATAGTAGTGTATATATATGTCAGTCCCAATCTGGACAGAGTTTCAGTTTAGGAAGGAGAAAAATTTGGGAGATGGATGATGGTGAGAACTGCACAACAATGTGAATGTACTTAGTGCCACTGAACTATACCGTCAGGTATGGTTAAAAGACAATGTTTTATACTATGTGACTTGTTGTTCAGTCCCCAAGGTGTATCTGATTCTCTTGCAACCCCATGGACTGTAGACGGTAGACTGTAGCCCACCAGGCTCCTCTGCCCATGGGCTTTCCCAGGCAAGAATACTGGTGTGGGTTGTCATTTCCTCCTCCAGGGGATCTTCCTGACCTAGGGATCAAGTTGGTGTCTCCTGCATTGACAGGCGGATTCTTGAACGCTGAGCTGCTAGGGAAGACCATGTGACTTTTACTACAATAAAAAAAAAAAAATGAGAGAACAGCTAGGCCCACAGAAGGGCAGAAACCAACGTTTTCTGAGCTCTTCCCTCTCCTGGACGTCCCTAGCTTTCTTTTCTAATTCTTGGCCTTTTCTGACATTTGTTTCATCCCCTTCTCTGTCCTGGGCGGCTTTGTCTGTATCTTTATAGACCCTGGTTCCTCAAAACTTTTTCAGGTACAGGGTCCATTTTGTCTGTCCCTTTATGTCATAGGCTACTTCCTCCTTCAGCTCTCCAGATAAATGACATTGTTTTATTCTCCCAGATTTCCAGAATTCTCAGGAGAGAATCCTGATTGTCCATTTCGTTTTAAAGATACAGGGCTACCCGACGGCCATCCATTTGTCAGGTATGTGGGTAACAGGCACTGCAGACCAGACCAGAGACAATAAATTCACTGAAAACATCACTTGGAGACACACTACACCCCTTGCAATCAAGATAATTTGTTATTTCCCTAGCTACAACCCCTGTAGAAACAAGGATTTCTATCACAATAGTTCTTTTGTCATGATTTTTAATATAAATGAGCAGCATAAGCTTCAAGCAGAGGTTGTTAAATCTTAACATTTCTGGGGGCCTTTTCCATGACTCCTGTAGTATCTATATGTTGTTAGCAAATACTCCATGAAATCCAGGCTTTATTTCCTGCCGTAAGGAGGTGCAGTAAGATGTAGAAGCCACCAGATGTCACTATTGCAGGTAGCATTCCAAATCCTCCAGCCTGCATCTGATAAGGTCGGTGGTGCAAATATTTTAGTTAACAGTTGACAGGCCCCAAGAAATCATCTAGACTGTCCCTTCTGATGGGAAGCCACAGTGAATGGTGGTGGTATACCTTTAATGATACTCAGCTGAAGAGCAATGTTTATAAAAACCACCCATCTCTGTGGGCCATTTGCAGGACAGAATCACCAAAACAAGTTGGCTCCAAGGTCTTTACACCTGAATATCTGAGTCATTCTAAAGCCGGATAGTATCGTCTCTGCCTGCTGCCCAGCCTCTATGTGCTTTTGTTTTTGTCAAGATCAAATCATTTTAGTAAATGGCATATTTTGCCTTTGAAATAGCAGAATCCCTAAGAGTAAGAAATATTAAGACAATATCACAGTGGCGGCAAAGGTTGACTTCCCTTGGCTTAGGAGAACAAAGCCCAGGAGCTGAGGGCCCAGGGGAAAGGCCACTGGTTAGCAGCTCTCTGCTGGCTTCAATTTAACTCTGAAATTACTGTGGAATGTGGCAGGGGAGGTGTTGTGGTTTTCCTCACCATGTATTGTTGTCTTTTCGTTTTTCTCTTCCCTTCCTCTTCTGGGCTCCTCTCCTCTTCCCTTGCCTCAATTCTCCTTTCCCCCTTGCCCTTAGTTTCCAGTGGTGCTGAAGGCATTTCTTAGCTCCCTCTGTAGCAATGGATGCTCAAGAAGTTATGATTTTGGAACCTGATTTCCTGTCCCTTGTCCTCTTCTCCTAATATTCTCAACCACAAATAGAAGTTTGTCAGCTACTAGAAATGGATGACCCATTGGGATGGTAGAACTTAAAGAATACCATGGGAGATCTGGGTGGAGAGGCAGGTCTGACCTAGGCCAGTGTTTCCCAAAGTGGGTTCAGTAGAACTTCACTCTTCAGGATGTATCATGAAGAAGCAGTTCTATGCACATTTAATTCAAGAAATACCATAGTTCATAGCATCTTTGGGGAGGTTTACCTTGTACAGAGGGCAGTCAAGATTCCAATATGTATTCCAGCAAAGAACTGGTGAACTGGTGGTATGTAGAATATATTTTGGGGACTATTCTCACTGCAAGAAAGTTTTATAAATCCAGTCTTAGCAAAGAAACAAAACTGAATCTCTCTTCTAAAACAGGCTCGAGCTTTGATTTTATATTCTGAGGTTTTTTATTTAAAGCAAGTAGAATAATATATAGGGGATGTCACTTTTCTATGATGTCATTTACATTTCTAAAAATAAATACTAAATTACTGATACATCTGTAAGACTTCCTTTGGAGGCATTTTTGCTTCTTGAATTATCTATAGCTTTAAATCATATAGTTTAATATTTCTTGGGTGCCCATTGTATTCCCAGTGCTGTCCAGAGAATGCAAAAAAATTAGACCTGACTCTTGTTCCAAAGGAAAACTGGGAGCAAATTGTATAGTCTTTTTCTTTTCATACTCTGCTAGGTCTGATGCCTATGCCTAGAATAGAGTACACCTTGGGTAAATCATGGTAGGCATTATTAGCTATTTGGTTAAATGTTTTGAGTTGAAGAGAACACCATAATTCATCTAGACCTTTCAAACGTCTTTTTACCTTATCGCATAAGAAAGTTAAAAACAAATTTCAAATAAGTGGCTTCTAATGGGGCTTCCCTTGTGGCTCAGCTGGTAAAGATTCTGCCTGCAATGCAGGAGACCTGGGTTCAATTCCTGAGTTGGGAAGATCCCCCGGAGAAGGGAAAGGTTACCGACCCCAGTATTCTGGCCTGGAGAATTCCACGGACTACAGACCATGGGGGTCACAATGAGTCAGACACGACTGAGCGACTTTCACTTTCGATGGGGCTTCCCAGGTGGCGTTAGCAGTGAAGAACCTGCCTGCCTGTGCAGGGGACATAAGAGATGCTGTTTTGATCCCTGCATTGGGAGGATCCCCTGGAGAAACAACCACTCCAAGATTCTTGCCTGGAGAATCCCATGGACAGAGGAGCCTAGTGGGCTACAGTCCATGGGGTCACAAAGAGTCAGACACCACTGAAATGACTTAGCACCCAGCAATCTTGTAGTCAACATTCTCTTGAATATGCAACATTGGGCTCCACAGCTGTAGGGAGTACTCCTTAACCCTCACCCCATCTTCCCTAAACCCTGGCTATGTGCCTGCTTTTGGGGAGATCACAGTGACCACTCATTTGCCATGTATCAGGAAGTTTGGCTGTACTTTGGGGGATAGGGACAGCAAGGTGACCCAACCAGATCACTCTCTCACTCTCCCACTTGGGTCCACCACCAGTCCAAGGCATTCAGTGTTATTTTCTTAGGTTTTGCCTGAGTTCAACATCCGGGTTCTGCCATTTCACAAGTACCCTGCCTTTTTACCTTCATAGCGGATGTGGGGTTCTCCCCATTTGGACTTAGACAAGCCATTCAGAATAATTTCACTCCCTTGCCTCTCTCAGAGTTGTGCTCTCAAGTCTCAGACACAGAGCAATGTCGGGGTGAAGCCCCCAAAGACCATTTCAAGGGGCCTGAATCAAGGTTCCCACACAGGTCCACTCTGCTAATGAACCACAGCACACACCTGGAAACTAGGGTTCATGAGTCCTGGTCTTCCCAGGAGATGACTCTCCATATTAGTCATATCGGAACCAATGGCAATCACTATTTTCTTCCCATTGTTCCTTGGTGGCTCACACACTAAAGAATCTGCCTGCAATGTGAGAGACTCGAGTTTGATCCCTGGGTTGGGAAGATCCCCTGGAGAAGGGAATGGCTACCCACTCCGGTATTCTTGCCTGGAGAATTCCATGGACAGAGGAGCCTGGTGAGCTACAGTCCATGGGGTCACAAAGAGTCAGACATGACTGAGCAACTAAGACTTTTACTTTCATTAGGTCTAATGTTAGAGAAAGCCTGATGAATGCTTATTGAATTGACCTATACATTTTGCTCCTTGAAATATTGTGAGTAACTCTTTAGAAACTGTTTCTTCTTTGAGGAAAACTTTTTGTGGGATGTTAGCAACTTCCTTCTAGATAGATCTGCGATTCTAAAAAGGCATAATCCCACTTGGGACAAAAGCCAAGTTCCATATCAGTTAAAGCTTAGCTCGTGTACAGGATGAATAAATTCTAAATAGAATTTAAGAAAAATCCTTTTCAAAGCTTCTCCTTGATTTATGGACTTTATAAATATGACCCTTGGAAGATAGCATGTAGGATTATGGGATTTATCTTGTGTGTTTGCCATGAGGATGAAATAGAGTTTTAGAATTATTGAGGCCAGATGCATAGAGAAATTAAATAAGCTCTGTGGATGAAAAGAAATTTTTAGAAAAGTACCCTATAAGACGTATCAGGTAATAAAGTACTGGGGCCAGATGGATACATAGCTGTATTGTACAGAACACTCAGTCATAAATTACTTCCAGTTTTAGAAGAGGTTTATAAACATGCTTCAGGAACCAAAGAAACCTTTCCTTGTTTCAGTTCCACTGGCAAGAAAAAAAGAAATGTATAGGCAATAAGCTCATTTTATTCCTTAACTCTGTCCAAAAAGCCACGACTGTTATATTTATAAAGCTATTAAGCAGTTTCTTTGCCTTGATCAAGTGGGTTTATTCTGTGGAAAATTTCTGGAAAATAATATTTATTACCCACTTAATATTGCAAGTATAGTACCAGATAATAGAAAAATGGGTATGGCTAAAGCTTTTACCTAGTGAATTGAGAAGCTGAGAAAGCACTCATTTTGATGAATGTAGTCACAGAAGGTTTTTGTAGAAATTTCAAAACTAGCCCGAATCCAGGAAAAATAAATTGGACTTTCTCATCTTGGGGTGTATATTCTTAGAATAATCATGGCTAGATTAAACTATTACTATCACACATGTTTCTTAAAGTGAGGTTTGAAATAGCAAAAAATTGGGAAAAATCTTTATGTCCAACACCAGGTTTAGTTCATTCAATGGACTTTATGCAGTTATTACAAATAATATAGAATGTTTAATACCAGAAAGATGGCTGTCTATTTTAAGTGATAAAAATGAATTTCCAAGCAGTCTTCATGGTATGATTTGTATTTTGTAAACTAATAGAAAAATGCGTTTGTGTGTCTGCAGTGTCTACCCATAGTCTTAGAGTCAAATGGACAATAAAACTCAAGACTATCAGGGGCTTCCCAAGTGGCGCTAGTGGTAAAGAACCTACCTGCAATGCAGGAGACATAAGAGATGTGGGTTCGATCCCTGGGTCTGGAAGATTCCCCAGAGCAGGGCATGGCAACCTACTCCAGTATTCTTGCCTGGAAAATCCCACGGACAGAGGAGCTTGGCAGGTTACAGTCCACGGGGTCACAAAGAGTCAGACATGGCTGAAGTGACAGAACATGTCAGAGGATGCACTTAGCCCAGGTGCGGTGGAGGGTGCCACACAGGAACCACAGCTTGTCTGCAGGGCAGGATCAGGCATTCTTTTCCAGTGGAGTCTTTGCAGCAGTGCCACTCTGGCACAAGGACAGGAGAAACACACCAGGCAGGGCAAGATCTGCCGTGGCTTGGAAGCCCCAGACCTCATGGCAGCTAAATTTCCTAAAACAACTCAATCTGTTTCCATGGTCTCCAAAAGGAAATCCAGTTACAAGAGTCACCACACTCAGGGATGGTATCTGGAGCTCATTTACAGTCTCTTCCAATCCAGAAGCAATTTACCAACCAAGAGTCATCTTCACCAGTAAGCAATATAGACTGAATAGTCACAGTCATAAATCCCAAGGTCATAGCATTAAAAGACGGAGCCTTTAGAAGGTGATTAGGTCATGAAACCAGAGCTCTTGATCATGGAATTTGTGCTATTAACAGAAGACTGAGAAAGCTTGTTGCAGCAGCGAGATGGTAGTTTAGGACCAAGCCCTCACCTAACACCGACTCTGCCAAAGGCTTGATCTTGGACTTTCCAGCCTTCAGGACTGTGAGGAATAAGTCTTCATTATTTATAACCTGCTCAGTCTATGGTATCTTTGTTAGAGTGGAATGGACTGACATTTACTGTCAAGAGTTAACATTACGCTTACTGAGCAATCAGGTGTTTAGGTGGTCAGTTTAAGACAACATCTAAACTGAGAATAACAGTCCAGTCTTTATTTACTGACTGCTGCTGCTGCTAAGTCGCTTCAGTTGTGTCCGACTCTGTGCGACCCCATAGATGGCAGCCCACCAGGCTCCCCTGTCCCTGGGATTCTCCAGGCAAGAACACTGGAGTGGGTTGCCATTTCCTTCTCCAGTGCATGAAAGTGAAAAGAGAAAGTGAAGTCGCTCAGTCATGCCCGACTCTTAGCGACCCCATGGACTGCAGCCCACCAGGCTTCTACACTGATGGGATATTCCAGGCAAGAGTACTGGAGTCGGGGGCCATTGCCTTCTCTGATTCACTGACTGGGATAGAATAAAAAAGAGAAATTAGAGGTGTCCTTACTGCCTTTATCAGGTCTCCAGAAGGCAGAGCTAAATTGTTAATTGAAGGGCCAGTTTTCATAGAGAAGGACCTTTAACACTTTACCTGTACTTATAGTGTTTATTATATTAACCTTTATTTATTCTTTCTGTTTTGATTTTTTGGGGGTGGTCCTTGCAGATTCAAATTACTGAGTCATTTGTATCTATGTCATCTCCTTTATATTGGTTTAGTAACTTGAATGAAAGTACCCCCAGCCTGCCTCAAGATAAAGCCTCTTACATCATACCTCAGAAGATGCAGCCTCCAGCCATGCCCACACCCACCCTGGGATGACTATGGCTCCCGCAGAGCTTGCTTTTATTGTCTTTTCCCCAACTGTTCTATCAGGCTATTCACCTCTGGTGGTATCACACCCAGGTCTCAGGCTCTACAAATTCCCAGCTGTGTGTTCTATTGCTTTTAACAATATTCTGGGATATAAATTGCTCTATCATCTTCTCTAATTAAATTTCGGTCCTTTTACAGGAGTAAAATCTTTGAGGCCAGTCTTTGAGATTTGTTTTGACCCCAGGGGGGCTGTTCTTAGCCATCTTCCCCATAGTTCTCCCTTTTAACCCTCCACTGGTCTACAGTTTAGCTTATCAGTCTTAGAAGGCTACCAGCCTCCTCTTAATTGCTTATACAAACATCTCCACTGTTTTCTTTTTTATTTATTTTATTGGAGTATAGTTATGTTACAATGTTGTGCTAGTCTCTGCTGTACGATGAAGTGAATCAGCTGTATGTATACATACACCCCCTCCCTCTTGGACCTCCCTCCCACCTTAGCCCACCATCCCACCCATCTAAGACACCACAGAACACTGAGCTGAGCTCGCTGTGCTTTTTGGAAGGGTCTCACCAGCTATTTTACACATGGCAATGGATCTGTATCAATGCCTCTCTCTCTGTTCATCCCACCCTCCCTTTCCCCCACTGTGTCCCAAGTCTGTTCTCTATGTCTGTGTCTCTATTCCTGCCCTGGAAATAGGTTCATCTGTACCACTTTTCTACATTTCACACCTATGTGTTCATATATGATACTTGTTTTTCTCTTTCTGACTTACTTCTCTCAGTGTGCATACTCTGGGTTCATCTACATCTCTGCAAATAACCCAATTCCATCCCCTTTAATGGCTGAGTAATATTCCCTTGTATATGTGTCACACATCTTCTTTACCCCCCTGCGCTCTTGGTGGGAATGTAAATTGATACAGCCACTGTGGAGAACAGTGTGGAGGTTCCTTAAAAAACTAAAAATAGAACTGCCATATAACCCAGAAATCCCACTATTGGGCATATATCCTGAGAAAACCTAACTCAAAAGGACACACATACCCCAATGTTCACTGCAACACAATTGACAATAACGTGCATGGAAATCACCTAAATGCCCACTGTTCTCAACAGCGCCCTTGGGCTTAAACTTCCCCACATCTTTTTCTGGATAAAATCATTTCTTTGAGTGATTAAAAGCTGTCTGCTCTTATAGCTTGTCTCTCTCCCTGGGCAGAACCCTTGCGCCAGTGCTCCAGAGCTTGGGGACCTTGGTCTACTTTTCTCAGGATAATACCTTTGCTTGACAATCAGTGTGCTGAGTCGGGGAATAGCCTGTGGTCTTTTCAGCTTGCTTCTCCCGGCATGGAATCTCTGCTCACAAGTGAGCTGGGATCAAGGGGGTTTAGCCCCAGTATTCGCAGCCTGTTATGCCTGGAATAGAGCATCTGCAGCCTGAAGCTGAGAGGATGAGCAATGCTGGTGACCTGGTCCTCCTGGGGAGATAATGCGGTTCCAGACCCAGAGCTGGCGGGGGAGGGGCCTATGTTCTTGGCTCCAGCAGCCTGGGTTAGTGCTTCCATGCTGAGCTGGGGTGGGGGGGAATGCCACCAATTCTTTTTGTTCTTGGGGCTTCCTTGGTGACTCAGACAGTAAAGAATCTGCCTGCAATGTGGGAACCCTGGGTTCGATCCCTGGGTAGAGAAGATCCCCTGGAGAAGGGAATAGCTACCCACTCCAGTATTCTTGCCTGGATAATGCCAAGGACAGAGGAGCCTGGTGGGCTACAGTCCATGGACTGGCAAAAAGTTGGATGCGACTGAGCGAATAACACTTCACTTGTTGTTCTTACTGAGATTTAGTAGTTTTTCTTGAATAAATACTTCTCTAAAGGTTCTCTCAGGGTTATATGCCCTTAGGGAAATTTCTAGAAACTTAATTAAAAAAAATAATTTTGACAGTTATGATTGCTTTGCTGGGGTGGTTTGTGGAGCTCCTCTTATTGCCATTCTAGAAATTTATTTCCCCTTCTTGTTTATAATTTATGTGTCTCAAGGACCAAAAGTCTGTAGTCATTTCATTAATACTATACATTTATTAAAAAGATGGAAAACATATGCAGTCACCTATTAATATTAATCTCTATGGCTCAGACGGTAAAGCATCTGTCTGCAATGCAGGAGACCCGGGTTCGATCCCTGGATTGGGAAGATCCTCGGGAGAAGGAAATGGAAGCCCACTCCAGTACTCTTGCCTGGAAAATCCCATGGACAGAGGAGCCTGGTAGGCTACTGTCCATGGGGTCACAAAGAGTTGGACACGACTGAGCGACTGACTTCACTCACTGGATGAAAAATTATATTGATTTAAATATTCTTATTTTGTTTATGTGTATTTTTGCCTCAAACTTTTTTTTTGAAAGGAGAAGAAAGCTTTTAGTGAAATCTTAGTAGGAAGCTGCTATGTAGCTCAGCTCGGGGCTCTGTGATGACTTAGAAGGGTAGGATGAGGTGGGTGGGAAGGAGCTCAAGAAGGAGGGGATATATGTATACTATGGCTGATTCACATTGTTCTAGGGCAGAAGTCAACATATACTGTAAACCAATTGTACTCCAATTTAAAACAAATAAAAGAAGCAAGTAAAAAGGAATAATTTCCCCCTTGGTGGTTGCATCATGCCTGCAATCCATTCTCTTCCTTTTACTGAGAGATTTGATGGGGAAAGTGTCATTAATATGTTCTCCTTATGAACATATGATCTCTTAGTAAATACACTAATAATATTCACTGATGGGAGAGTTTTCAGTTGTGGAATGTTGTTAGCATAGCAGAATGTGCCTGGTCTGTCTAGAACTGATGTATTTCTGGGGCGTGGCTCTGTCAAAAAAGTCACATAAACTATTTTGGGGGGAGGTAAAGACAGGGTGTGGTTGCTGGTTGTCCAGAGCATTGGACCTGCAAAAGCAGAGGCTCCTCATCCCCTCCCCTGTCCTTGAAATCTACACTCCACCTGCTGCAGCCATTCCACAGATGCAGCCTTGAGAGAGTAACGTGGTGTCTAGTCCACCTGGACTGAATATGTGACTGAATCCAGGTTTGTTGTTCTTTAAGCTGTGTTGTTGCTAAGCCTTATGACTCTCTTGTGATCCAATGGACTGTAGCCCACCAGGCTGCTCAGTCCATGGGATTTCCCAGGCAAGAATACTGGAGTGGGTTCCATGGTTTCCTTCAGGGGATCTTCCTGACTCAGGGATTGTCTTCCTGCATTGCAGGCAGATTATTTACTGCTGAGCCACCTGAGAAGCCTCCTGAGAACCTCTATATAAACTTCTAAGATTCTGATGTGTGGATGCGGAGATACTTCTTTCAGCTACTCAAGATGAGCCTTGTAAGTAAGCTTCCCTGCTTTGAAACCTGCCACCTAGCAATCTGGAGTGACCTCTTTCTTCTTGTTCTTCCTGCTCTCCTGTACGGAGGCCAGTTTGTCTATGAAAAGATGTTTTATGACAGAAATAGCATTCTTCTGTGAAAGGGAGCATTGCACAAGCTAAATTGCCCAAGGGGGTAAGAAAGGACCTGGGAAGCTGTGTTGAAGGTCCTGGGTCTCTCCTTCTCTGTTCCTTAAAGCCTAACATGGAGTAAGAACTCTGATTCTGCTGCGTCTGAGAATCCAATGCTTTGTATTGTTTCAAAGTTAAAACAAGAAAAAGGGCCACTTTCTTTGGAGCCCTTATGAGTTTAAATACTTCATTGAAATGGCAGTAGTAATCACTGAACTCTTTTCAGGTAAATAATAAACAGTTAAATTCAAGAGAAGCAGAGAGATAGAGGCTGTGTCTGCTCACTGCCAGCACTGCTATTTATAACATGAATTAGGTATATTTCATCAAACAATTGGGCAATGCAGCTTTAGATTTTTTTTTTTCCCTGAAACCCAATTTGCTCTAAGTCAATTTGGCGATTTACTGAAATAGTTTTCTGGGAATTGATTTTTAGTGAATTGGACTATTTCCAGGCAATACAATTAAAAAATAAAAATATTTATTCCAGCTGCTCTGGTATTTCCATGGTGCCTGAACATAAAGAGGAATTATAGAGAGCTATGGGAAGTGAATACCTTTTTCCCTCAACTATAAGAAGTTTCACATTTTTGGTCTGTTTTATGCCTTTATTTTGGTCCCATGTAGAAAGTTTTTTCCTCTTTATTTTAAACTTACACATCCACTAAAGAAAATTTGAAAAAGAGAGAAAAATATTAAAACAGGACACCAACCAGTTTTTATACATTTTAAATAAATTCTTCCAATCACTTTTTATATGGCTTAGTTTTTCTCACGTTTGTAAATCATCCTGAACAGAGTTAAAACATTTTAATATCCCAGAATTCATTTTAAGTAGAATAGTCACTTAAGTTTTTTAAAAAAATCAATCCAGGTATCTGCCTAAATTTTCCAATTATTCAAAAGGTCTGATTCATAAGAAACTCTCCAAATTGCTTGTTTCTGTTTCTTCAGAGCATAGACTAGTCCTGTGAACCTAATAAAAGGCACAGAGGGGGAAAAATTTCCCAATTAGTTAGGGGCAGAACTTTAATCGGCTGCAGGAAAGGAAACTGATTAAGAGGTTTTAGCTCTGGGTGCATCACTGCGTAAGTCATGTAATTGCCATGCCTGTTTCCCAGGTGTGATGAGGGAGTGTATCACCGTATCACTATGGTCCTTTTCAGGTTGAATAGCCAGCAGCCATCAAAAGACATGACCCCATGTTTCAGCTGCTTTCTTCTCTTGTAAAACGTTGGTCTTCTAGAATCCTTCTGTGTGAAAGAACCAACTGTCAACAATTTATAAATGCTTTGTATTCAAAAGAATTTTTTGGCTAATTCAGTTAGGATGGGAATACATTTTCACACAGAAATGATATTAAATTTATGGTTCAATTTCTAGCAAGGTAGCTAAGAGAGAACCCTAATAGCATTATTAGTTTTATTTATTTCTGTGTCCTATCGGATCCTAAGATCTCTCTGGAATCATAAAGTTCGATAATGTATCACATGCAAATAGCAATGCCAGTCTTTAAATGCAGTCTTTTCCTCTTCTTCATTGTCCATATCCCACATACAAGCAGAAAGGACGACTAATATAAAAAATTACACCAGTTAGCATTTATTATAGTTATACTATGTTCTAGTCGTTGTGCCAAGCCCTTTTTGCATAGTTTGTCATTTAATTCCCACTACTTTCACCATTTTATATGTTAGCAGACTGAAACTAAAAATTAAAGTAACTTGTTTAGAGAAATAGTTAAAATGAGGAAACAGACCAGAGATCACCAAACCCTGTGCTCCTGCCTTCCCCCTTGTGGCAGCAGCCCCACAAAGGGACACGCTCCCGCAGCCATAATCAATGTGTACAGAAAGTGAAAGTGAAACTCAGTCACTCAGTTGGAGTCCAACTCTTTGAGACCCCGTGTACTGTAGCCGCCAGGCTAATCTGTCTATGGGATTCTCCAGGCTAGAATACTGAAGTGGGTTGCAAGTTCCCCCTTATCCGCAGCTTCAGCTACCTGCAGTCCATCACGGTCCAAAAATATTAAATGGAAAACTCCTGAAATAAACAATTTATGTTTTAAATTGCATGCCATTGAATAGAGCGATAAAGTTTCTCCCTAACCCGCTCCTTCCCACCCAGGATGTGAATCTTCCCTTTGTCCAGCTGATCCAGCCCTTTAATCACTTAGTAGCTGCCTCAGTTATCAAATGCACTGTTGTGGTATCATATTGTTTGTGATTAAGTAACCCTTATTTACTTACTTGGAGAAGGCAATGGAAACCCTCTCCAGTACTGGTGGCCCCAAGATGCAAGAGTAGTGATGTTGGCAATTTGGATATGCCAAAGAGAAACAGTAGAATGCTTTCTTTAAATGAAAGAGTGAAAGTTCTCAACTTGAAAAGGAGAGGAAAAAAAAGTTGCATGTTGAAGTTGCTAAAATCTACAGCAGGAACGAGTCTTTCATTCGTGAAATTGTGAAGGAAAAAGAAATCAGTGTTAATTTTGCTGTTACACATCAAACTGTAAAATTTACAACCACAGTGCATGATAAATGCTTAGTTAAGATGGAAAAGCCATTAAATTCATACAGTAAGATATTTTGAAAGAAAGACCACAATTTATATAACTTTTATTGTAGTATATTGCTATAATTATTCTGTTTTATTATTAGTGATCATTGCTAGTCTCTTATGGTGCCTAATATATCAATTAAGCTCAGGAATGTAAGTATAGAAAACAGCAAGATATATATGTGTGTGTGTTCTGTGTTAGTTGCTCAGCCATGTCTGACTCTGTGACCCTACCCAGCTCCTCTGTCCTTGGGATTCTCCAAGCAAAACTACTGGAGTGGGTAACCATTCCCTTCTGCAGAGGATCTTCTGGACACAGGGATGGAACTTGGATCTTTCTGCATTGTAAGCAGATTACCATTTAAGGGTTCTTGAAAGTACTCCCCATGGATAAGGGGCCATCTACTGTGTCGACCAAATTTTGTTTCCTTGGCAAGAATCTCCTTACAGCAAGCATTAGACTAGCTCAGTTGTCACCACCTAGGCTCTCATCAGAGAAGGAGATGGAACCCCACTCCAGTACTCTTGCCTGGAAAATCCCACGGGCGGAGGAGCCTGGTAGGCTGCAGTCCATGGGGTCGCTAGGAGTCAGACACGACTGAGAGACTTCACTTTCACTTTTCACTTTCATGCACTGGAGAAGGCAATGGCAACCCACTCCAATATTCTTGCTTGGAGAATCCCAGGGACAGAGGAGCCTAGTGGGCTGCCGTCTATGGGGTTGCACAGAGTTGGACACGACTGAAGCGACTTAGCAGCAGCAGCAGGCTCTCATAGTCCTGAATTTATAGTACTCATCACTTTTATGTATGTATGTATGTAGTTGTTTAGTTAGAGTCTCCATGCTTGTCTAGATAGTAAGAAAGAGGTGGTATTATGCAACAAGGGCTTCCCAGGTGGCACAGTGGTAAAGAATTCACCTGCCATTGCAAGACACACAGGACACGCTGGTTTGATACTCCAGTATTCTTGCCTAGAGAATTCCACGGACAGAGGGGCCTGGTGGGCTACAGTCCATGGGGTTGCAGAGTCGGACATGACTGAGCGACTAACACTGATATTCTCTGTGTCAATGTTTAATTGAAATAGTTTCCTTTGAGGCAACTTCCAGGGTCAAGAGGTTTACTATTTGTGCAGCAATTTCTTTTCTTAAAAGAGTATTTATATATTTGGTTGCTCCAGGTCTTACCTGTGGCACGCAGGATCTTGGATCTTCATTGCAGCATACACAGTCTTTTAGTTGCAGCGTGTGGGCTCTAGTTCCCTGACTGGGGATGGAATCTGAGCCCCCTGAATTAAGGGCGCAGAGTCTTAGCCACTGGACCACATGAGAAGTCCCTGTGCAATGCATTTCTAGTTGAACCCTTCCCTTAATCCATTGGTTCTTTTAAATTTTTTGATTTGCTGTCTATTTTGCTTATTTTTAATTTCTATCAGCTTGATTGAGGTATAATTAACACAAAGAACATTGTGTACATTTAAGTTGTACAGCGTGATGCTTTCATATACATACATTTTGTGAAATGATTACACAGCATTCTTAATTGAGTGTCATTTGCTGAGGCCTTGATAAAACTTCAGGAGTTTCTTTTTGCCTTTGGGGAAGTCTTAAGGCATCAACTCAAGGTCCTCGGTATTGAATCTCATTTCCTGCAAATTCCTGGTGCACACACTCTGCTACAGCCAGGCTCTTTGTCATCTCTCTGTCCCCAAACTATTCCTTCCACTTCACATATTCCTCTCATTCCTATTGTTCAGTCGCTTAGTTGTGTCTGACTTTTTGTGAGCCCATGGAGTGCAGCATGCCAGGCTTCCCTGTCCTTCACCATCTTCCTGAGTTTGCTCAAACTCATGTCCATTGAGTCAGTGATACCATCCAACCGTCTCATCCTGTTGACCCGTTCTACTTTCAATCTTTGCTAGCATCAGGGTCTTTCCAAAGAGTTGGCTCTTTGCATCAGGTGGCCAAAGTATTGGAACTTCAACTTTAGCACTTCAGTCCTTCCAATGAATATTCAGGGTTGATTTCTTTTAAAATTGACTGGTTTGATCTCCTTGCTGTCCAAGGGACTCTCAAGAGTCTTCTCCAGCACCATAGTTTGAAAGCATCAATTCTTCGGTGTGCAACTCCTATGCTAAACCCTAATGACCCTTTGGAGGCCCAGTAAGCTCCACAGAAGTCTTCCGGCTTGACCCATCCTGCACCCACACCCGTATCCTGCCGAGTCACTGCCTTGCCCCCTTCTTGCCTACTTTTGGCACAGGTGTCTCACCCGGTCGCAGGATCACCAACTGCTTTTTCTTTATCTCCACCCTCACACCCACAATCGGTTCCCTCCTTGAAGCTGGCTGTAATACTACATGTTCTTCAGTAGGTGGCAACATTCACAAACAGAATTCAGGCAATTCTGTTGCTAGGCTCAACAGGACAGTATCCCTAAGGAGAGGCACAGATGCCCTGAGTTGCTACCTCCACTGATCTTGTTCACTAATTAGAAACATTTGCTTCCTTGGAGCCACAAAAATGTTCCCACTATTATTCTGTTTTGTAAGGGGAAACAATCTGAGTTGTTATTTAAGTGATTCCATTTTCCAGCCCTCACAAACTTAGAAGATCAGAAAGGATCGAAACAGAGCTCTCCTTTATCATGTTTTTTCAAGGATTTAGGGGAAAAAAAATCATGATTTTTTTTTTCAGTTTTGGTTGGGATTTTTATTTTTTCAAGATGCTGCTGCTGCTGAAATTGTGTACAGGAATCTTTATCATTAGAAACAATGAGAAAGAGAGAACGTCTTTAAAAACATGGGTAGATTGCTAATTGAAAACAAAGACATTAAAAACTGGACATACTGTTCAGAATTCATTTTCTCTTTAACCAGAAAATTTGAGAGTTGGTTGCTTTACGCAATGGAGAAGTTGGTACATAACCCTGGTACATTTGGTACCCAGACTTTTCTGGAATAATGACAGAGCATTGCACTTATTTAAGACCACTCTTCCTGGTGGCTCAGATGGTAAAGCGTCTGCCTACAATGTGGGAGACCTGGGTTTGATCCCTGGGTTGGGAAGATCCCCTGGAGAATGAAATGGCAATCCACTCCAGTACTATTGCCTGGAAAATCCCATGGACAGAGGAGCCTGGTAGGCTACAGTCCATGGGGTCGCAAAGAGTCGGACACGACTGAGCGATGTTGCCAGTGACTAAGGCATCTTATTTCCTGTGGAACGTTTTCCTTGGATCACCCATTCCCTAAAGTCACTTTCCCTCAAACTTTATTCACGTATGTTTACAAAATGCACCCATTATAAGGAAATGAGACTGAATTTTAGCAAGTGAATTGAAATGTGTACTTCTAAATATGCATTGGGCTTCCCTGGGGGCTCAGAAGTTAAAGAATCTGCCTGTAATTGTGCTCTTCAGAGAAGCTGTGGAAGGCCACGTATTTGTTTTAATGTGACTAAAAAACACCTCTTTGGTCTTATTTCAGAGCCTGTTTTAACGGGATAAGGTCTGTTCTGGGGTCATTCCATGGGTCCTGAGTTTTTAATCCTGTGCATGTCTTTCACAGTCTTGTGTTGTTCAGATGGTATTTACCTCATGAGCTTTGTATCACCCTATTTTCTTTCTAGCTAGGGTTTGCTGATTCTTGAATCTCCACGGCTTCTGGACTACACAAGCCACTCTTTGAACATAATTTGATCTTTTTAAAAGAATAACTGTGCATTGTTTTATAACAGTGTTGATTTCAAAGTCAGAATTTATGTTATGGACTATGAGAGGGCAGACCCTCAAAGTTGGCAGGGTTGTTTCAACAATGAAAATGTGTTTGTGAAAATTAAAAAAAAAACAAACAAAGAAAATTCGTAGCTAGATAGCAGTAACATATGCAGCCTAACCATTCAGAAGTTTCCAATGCAACAAGCTCCTTTTCCATGAGAACAATTCTCTGGTGTGGTTAATTGCTTGTGTAGTCAGTTTGGGCATCATTATAATTTGTTGTTCCAAGTCATGCTATGGACTAGAGCATTCTGTGCCTTTTGTTCAGCTCAAGCGAGGCAATTTACACTTCATTGTTCAAGATGAAAGTGGATGTCCAATTAAAAAGTTGTGCATCAACCAAAAAGAAAAGGGAGGGAGAGAGAAGTAGCTACTGCTGAGTAAGAGAAGCTGAAAGACAATAGTTTATTAAATTTCCTCCCAAGAGCATGCTGTAGGGTGTGTTTGTGTGTGTTTGAATGGTTAAACAGAGTCAGTTCATATTAACCTTTGCTCAGAAGAACTCTTTCCTTGAACTTGCAACTTGGTTCCAGCCAGTGCAGAGTCCTATCTCTGACACACTCTGGCCCTTCACCTCAGGACTTGCCCAGGGTGAGGAGCGTGTTTGTTGAGAATGAGTGTACTTACACTGTGGCAGAGACCATCAAAGCCTAATGCACAAAACTCAAAAAACAGTATATGGTTTTACTCCTTTCCAATTTCCTTGTCACAGAGGCATTGACAAAAACGCTGAACCAGATGTGTTGAGAGAGTGGTCTCTTTTCTGCCATGTCTGTTTCTTTTTTTCTGGCTGTCCTTTGTCTGCTAGTCCAACTCTGTTTGACTTTAGCATTAATCATTGTATCAAAGTAATTGGTTTGTAGGACATAGATTAAGTTAACTTAAAAATGCCTTCCAATACACAGTTCAGTTCAGTTCAGTTGCTCAGTTGTGTCTGACTCTTTGCGACCCCATGAATTACAGCACGCCAGGCCTCCCTGTCCATCACCAACTCCCAGAATTACTCAAACTCATGCCCACCGAGTTGATGATGCCATCCACCATCCCATCCTCTGTCGTCCCCTTCTCCTCCTGCCCCAATCCCTCCCAACATCAGAGTCTTTTCCAATGAGTCAACTCTTTGCATGAGCTGGCCAAAGTACTGGAGTTTCAGTTTTAGCATCAGTCCTTCCAATGAACACCCAGGACTGATCTCCTTTAGAATGGACTGGTTGGATCTCCTTGCAGTCCAAGGGACTCTCAAGAGTCTTCTCCAACACCACAGTTCAAAAGCATCAATTCTTCGGCACTCAGCTTTCTTCACAGTCCAACTCTCGCATCCATACATGACCACTGGAAAAACCATAGCCTTGACTAGACAGACTTTTGTTGGCAAAGTAATATCTCTGCTTTTGAATATGCTATCTAGGTTGGTCATAACTTTCCTTCCAAGGAGTAAGCATCTTTTAATTTCATGGCTCAAATCACCATCTACAGTGATTTTGGAGCCCCCCAAAATAAAGTCTGACACTGTTTCCACTGTTTCCCCATCTATTTCCCATGAAGTGATGGGACCAGATGCCAAGATCTTCGTTTTTTGAATGTTGAGCTTTAAGCCAACTTGTTCACTCTCCTCTTTCACTTTCATCAAGAGGCTTTTTAGTTCTTCTTCACTTTCTGCCATAAGGGTGGTGTCATCTGCATATCTGAGGTTATTGATATTTCTCTCAGCAATCTTGATTCCAGCTTGTGCTTCTTCCAGCCCAGCGTTTCTCATGATGTACTCTGCATATAAGTTAAATAAGCAGGGTGACATTATACAGCAGGTGCAGACAAATATTGTTTGATTCCACTTATACTACCTACTTAGAATAGTCAAATTCATAGAGTCAGAAAGTCCACTGGTAGATGCTAGGGGCTGGGGAGGGGAGGAGGCATGGACTTGGTGTTTCATGGGGAAGGAGCTTTAGTTTAGGAAAGTGAGAAATGTGGGAGATGAATGATGGTGAGAGCTGCACAGCAATGTGAATGGACCTAACGCCGCTGAGCTGTACAGTTAAATATGGTCAAAAGTGTATGTTTTACATTATGTGCCTTTTACCACAGAAAACATTAAAAAAGTGATTCATGTATATATATAAGCATAATGAAATAGGACTAAAAACTTATAAAGAAAAAGCACTCCTCTTTTTGCTTCCTCACACCCTCTGTTCCAGGCTCCCTGAAAGTGATGATATTAAATTCTTTTAGCTGTTGCCTTTAGTATTTATTATACTATTTCTAACTAATCTGCTTATACTGATATTTTATATTTTTTCTTAATTTTCAATACTATTCTTTTATTGTGGATGCAGCTTTAGCTATCTTTCTCCTCCATCCACATCGCTTGCCCTGCCTGTGTCCCCTTCCTCATAGCCTCTTTATGTCCAAATCTGGGGTTAAATCAATGCTCAGTGTTTACATAATTCTGACCATATCAGTTGTTCAGTGCAGAAGCAAGTAGTGTTTGATGATCAAATTTCCTTTCATGTCTAATTTTTTAATCCTGATGTTAATAATTGCCTTATTTTAAAAACCTCGAACAGCCAAAGCAATCTTGAGAAAGAAGAATGGAACTGGAGGAATCAAGCTGCCTGACTTCAGACTATACTACAAAGCTACAGTCATGAAGACAGTACGGTACTGGCACAAAGACAGAAATATAGCTCAATGGAACAAAATAGAAAGCCCAGAGATAAACCCATGCACCTATGGATACCTTATCTTTGACAAAGGAGGCAAGAATATACAATGGAGAAAAGACAATCTCTTTAACAAGTGGTGCTGGGAAAACTGGTCAACCACCTGTAAAAGAGTGACACTAGAACACTTTCTAACACCACACACAAAAATAAACTCAAAATGGATTAAAGATCTAAACACAAGACCAGAAACTATAAAATTCCTAGAAGAAAACATAGGCAAAACACTCTGACATAAATCACAGCAAGATCCTCTATGACCCACCTCCCCGAGTAATGGAAATAAAAGCAAAAATAAACAAATGGGACCTAGTCAAACTTAAAAGCTTTTGCACAATGAAGGAAACTATAAGCGAGGTGAAAAGACAGCCTTCAGAATGGGAGAAAATAATAGCAAATAAAGCAACTGACAAAGAATTAATCTCAAAAATATACAAACAGCTCATGTAGCTCAACACCAGAAAAATAAATGACCCAGTCAGAAAATGGGCCAAAGAGCTAAACAGACATTTCTCCAAAGAAGACACAGATGGCTAACAAATACATGAAAAGATGCTCAACATCACTCATTATCAGAGAAATGCAAATCGAAACCACAGTGAGATACCATCTCACGCCAGTCAGAATGGCTGCTATCAAAAAGTCTACAAAAAATAAATGCTGGAGAGGGTGTGGAGAAAAGGGAACCCTCTTACACTGTTGGTGGGAATGCAAACTAGTACAGCCACTATGGAGAACAGTTTGGAGATTCCTTAAAAAAATACTGTAAATAGAACTGTCATATGACCCAGCAATCCCACTGCTGGGCATACACACTGAAGAAACCTGAAATGAAAGAGACACATGTTCATCACAGCACTGTTTACAATAGCTAGGACATGGAAGCAGCCTAGATGTCCACTGGCAGATGAATGGATAAGAAAGCTGTGGTACATATACACAATGGAACATTACTCAGCTATTAAAATGAATGCATTTGAATCAGTTCTAATGAGGCAGATGAAACCGGAGCCTATTATACAGTGTGAAGTAAGTCAGAAAGAAAAACACCAATACAGTATATTAACGCGTGTATATGGAATTTAGAAAGATGGTAATGATGACCCTATGTGCGAGACAGCAAAAGAGACACAGATGTAAAGAACAGACTTTTGGACTCGGTGGGAGAAGGCGAGGGTGGGATGATTTGAGAGAATAGCATTGAAGCATGTATATTACCATATGTGAAATAGATGATCAGTCTAAGTTTGATGCATGAAACAGGGCATTCAAAGCCTGGGTGTACTGGGACAACACAGGGATGGGGAGGAAGGTGGGGGAAGTTCAGGGTGGGGGACAAATGTACACCCGTGGCTGATTCATGTCAATGTATGGCAATAACCACCACAATATTGTAAAGTAATTAGCCTCCAATTAAAATAAATCAATTAATTTGAAAAAATAATTGCCTTATGTTTCATTGCCTTACTTTTCTACATATACATTAATAATTTGTTTTCCAAATACATCAACAGACTTGTCAAACATCTGTCAACAATTATTTTTTAAACACTCAAAATAGTTAAAAATAATCTATGGGTCTCATTTCCTCTTCTCACCCACCACCTTACTTTCCCCAGATTTCTGATTCACCTGACTCTGGAGAGTTTGCTCTGTGGGCCAGCAACACAGGAGTCACTGAGGGGCCTCTCTGGTCTTAGGACACTGTTGTCCAGATCTCCTGCCTTTCCTATCCCTTGATTTTCTGAAGTTCAGCCTTGCTTGAGAAGCATATTTTTTGAGTTATTGGGCAGTCTGAAAATGTCTTTATTCTATTCTACACATTGATTAATTAGTGTTTAGTCTAAGCTGTGTCCAACTCTTTTGCAATCCCATGGGCTGTAGCCTGCTAGGCTCCTCTGTCCATGGGATTTCCCAGGTAAGAATACTGGAGTGGGTTGCTATGCCCTCCTTGAAGGGATCTTCCCAACCCAGGGATTGAACCATGTCTCCTGATAGTTTGACCTAATTTAGAATTACGTCCCCACCTGCCAGGATTTTGAAGGCCTTGTTTACTGTTTTTGATAATCTGTTTTTTTCCTCTCCGGCTTTGTCGAGGTGCTCTGCTCAGTTGCTTTAGTCTGACTCTTTGCAACCCTATGGACTCTAGTCTGCCAGGCTCCAATGTCCTTGAGATTCTCCAGGCAAGAATACTGGAGTGGGTTGCCATTTCCTCCTCCAGGGGATCTTTCTGACCCAGGAATCGAACCCACATCTCCTGCAGGTGGAATCTTTACCACTAATCCACAGGGGAAGCCCAGTGTAATTGAGGCATAACTAACTAATAAAACTGTAAGATATTTAAAATGCATAAAGTGATGATTTGATATACATATATATTGTGACTGGACTTCTCCCTATTGAGTTAATTAACACATCTATCATGTCATCTATTTACCTGTTTTTTCCTTTGGTGAGAAAATTCTATTCTCCTAGCAAGATAATCTAGTTTTAATAATCTGTTTAGAAATCAGATGCTGTTCCAATTCCCATTTTCTTTGTAAATGAATTATTATTGTTGTTGTGAAATCTGTGTAATCCCTTAGAATTTTATTTTTGGTATTCTAAAATTTCATGGCGATGTGTTTTTTATGTGGGTTTTTAATAATTTATTTTCTGTGTACTTGTGGGGTTTTTTTTTTTTTTTTTTAAGCATGAAGACCCCTGTCCTTCAGTTTTGGAAAATTCTTCAATTTTATTTCTTTCCCTTTCTTTCTCTGTTCTCTTAGCCTGGAACTTCCATTAATTGGTTAGTGAATCTCAGTTCTAATTTTGATTAGAATTAGTAGTCAATCTTAATTTTTTAAAAATCTTCTATACTATTATCCTTGGCTTTAAGGATTTTCCCTTCTTCCATGTGGTCCATATAGGGCATATTCAAAGACTTAAGAAATGTGTAAATCTCACCTCAGCTGAGAGCCCTTTTTCCTTTAATGGCTAACAAGGTTACTTGAATACTTCAAAACCATTGCCTGTAGAAATCTATCCGGCAAATTCACAAGAAACTCACATTCAGCTGATCTTCTTTGACAAGTGCATTCATGTTTTTCTTTAACCTATGCTGCTATTGTCTAGATGTGAAATGCAGATCTCTTCAGATTCCCCAAACTGCTCTCATACAAAGCACCTGTAAGCAGAGTTTATTTTAGCAAACTCAGTTGAAGAGAGTTACTTGAATAGAGTTTTAGCTGATTCAGGCATTGAATTGAGAAGAGTTTTAACTGAGTGGAGACGGAGTTGGGAAAACTTTGATCTGAGTAGAGTTTGATTTGGGTAGAGAGCGAATTGAGAAAAGGTTGAGTTGTGTAGAGATTCAGTTTTCTAAAGCTCGAGTTCTGCAGAGAATCAATTGAATAGTTTGGTAGAAGATTTGGGTGACATGGACTTGGGATCATATTTCATATAGTAAACACACTAAAAGTCTATAACAAACCTTCTAAAATCCTTTTGGGTTCCTCCTTTTGTTATAACCTTTTCCGTTTGGCTGTCTGGGGGCTTTTCTCCAGTGTGGCGAGTGGGGGCTCCTCTCTAGTTGCGGTGCCTGGGCTTCTCACTGCGGGGGCTTCTCCTGTTGGCGAGCACAGGCTCCACGGCACGTGGGCTTCAGTAGCTGCGGTTCCAGGCTAGCGCGCAGGCTCAGTGGTCGTGGTGCACGGGCTTAGTGCTCCATTGCACGTGGGATTTTCCCAGCCCAGGGATCAAACCCATGTCTCCTGCATTGGCAGGAGGTTTCTTTACCACCGAGCCACCAGGGAAGCCTGGGTTCCTCAGTTTGGGATCATCTTTTGGTTTACTTGTTATGAAAAGGGGTAAAAGAGCTTTATTGTAAGTTATTCTCTTGGTTCGGCTCTCTCCCTTTCTTTCTCTCCTCCCCTCCGCCTGCACATTCTAAAACAATAAATTCCTTTTCGAGTTCCCCCAGAGCAGTTTCATGATCATCTGTGACAGCCTGATCCTTACTGTCTCAACATGACAAGTGGTCATCCAAGTTTCTCAAGAGACTGTTGATTCCTACAGTGGAGAAAGAAATGGCAACCCACTCCAGTGTTCTTGCCTGGAGAATTCTTTGGATGGAAGGGCCTGGTGGGCTGCAGTCCATGAGGTTGCAGAGAGTCGGACACGACTGAGCGACTGACACACATTCATTCCTACAAAGGTATGTTAAAACCAGTAAAATGATACATTTTTTCCCTACTGTGTTACCTTTTTAGTTAAACTAATGACAAATTTTAAAACGCTCTTCTCTCTGTTTTTTTTTGGGCGTACATTGAATTGAAGGCTGGGAGTTTATTCGTCAATATTGACATGGAGAACAAAAAGTAAAACAAGGTTTGCTCATTGGAAAATGCAAAGATGTGCTTGTATATGAGCCCGTACATTGGTATAGTTCTCTGTGGTTCCAATAAATGAACTGGTCAAAGTGGCAATGGTAGTTTATTTTAAATCAAATGTGGCAAATTGACCCTGATGAAAAGATGCCACTATACTGTTCTGTCACAAACTCAACTGCATAAATCTCTCCATATGAAGTTAGGAAATTCCATTTGGTGAGCATATAAAGAGCCAAGATGACATTTCCCATGTTAGATCTAACGTTTCAAAGCAAATTAAGACAACAGGCACTGAATGTTTACTAAGTGCTAGAGAGAAACATTGCATGAGTCCTGTCCTTCAGGGAAGTTGGGGATTTCATTAGTGAAATGCCACATAAATAGAAATAATTTTTAGACAATAAGACAGAGCATAAATGTATGCAGGGATGAAACTGTAGGGTAAAGCTCTGTTATGGGATTTTGGAGAAGGGAAGGTTGTTAGGGTGTTTAGTGAGATTGAAGGCTGCTGTGTGAGCAGGCTGGCCCTTCACCTGTGCTCCTGCAGGAGTGTTAGGCTTAGCAGGTGAGAAGGTGGGGGGGATGGGTTGAGTGAAGGTGAAGAAAACAAGGAAATGAGACCCTGGTAGAGGAGAATTTCTTGGGGAAGACTCGCAGTTGAGGTCAGATGGAAAGGAGGCATTGATGAGTTCTAGGCAGAAGAGGCTGGATTTTGGCTCACTGAGAAGTAGCTGCTCAGGTGTGATTGTACATGAACAAGGAAGGATGAAAGTGTTTAACTCTGAATCCATTTCCCTGGGTACAGTGTTCTTCATTTGCTTCTGCACGCTTACAGTTCTTTCTCAGCAGAAAGAGGGAGAAATTTTTTTTTCACTTTTTCAGTGATGTGAAGGGGGAAAAAATTTAAGAACTTTAATTTGTTTCATATACATGGATTAAAATAAAAATGCTGTTCGCTATGTAGGATTTTTGCCTGGCTGTGTCTGCTAAATTGCCAGCCCACCTGGAAAGCAAACCACTGTAAAAACTTATTTTTTTTTCTTTAGGAAGAGCAGGCTTGTGAAGCTGATTCCCTGTGGTTGATAAAATCTCAGTAAAGCTGCTGGTGCCATCAAAGATCATCTTCGGTTACTTATCCAAGTGAGAAAGCCTCTTCTGCTAGCTGCATTCTTCTGTATATATTCAGGTATTTCTGTAACAAATTTTTTTTTTTCCCTACAGAAAAGGATTGGAGTATACCTACAATTGAGTTTCAGTTATTTTAGACAAGCCTGGCTGACTGAGGAGGAAGGAGATGGTCAGAGGAACCAGCTGGTAGGAAAGGATGCTCATTTTGACTTTCAGATAGATAGATTTGACCTTCAGAGGCTCTCGGAGCTCTTAAAAAAAAATGATTGGAGTATGGTTGACTGACAGTGTTGTGTTAGTTTCAGATGTACAGCAAAGTGAATCAGTTATACATACACACACATCCACTCTCTTTAAAGATTCCTTTCCAGTATAGGTCACTGCAGAGTACTAAATACTGCTCCCTATACTATGGGTGTGTGTGCACATGCTTAGTCACTCAGTTTTTTCCGATCCTTTTGTGACCCCATGAACTGTAGCCCGCCAGGCTTCTCCTGCAGGGGCTTCTCCAGGCAAGAATACTGGAGTGGGTTGCCATTTCCTTCTCCAGGGATCTTCCTGACCCAGGGATCAAACTCTGGTTTCCCACATTGCAGGTGGATTCTTTACCATCTGAGCCACTAGGGAAGCCCCCTGTACTATACAGTAGTTCTTATTAGTTATCTATGTTATATATAGTGTGTCAGAGCTCTTATTTTTGGAGAACCCATCACATACCATTTTAGTAAGTGAAAACTCACCTATATTCTATGATAAATGTCTTTATATGGAAATAGTATTTGAATTGGTATAATGTTATATGTAGTAAACATTTTAGTGGAAAATTCATTTTAATTTTTGCAGGGTTGAAAAAATATCAGGGACAAATAAAGACTTTTTGGAACTGTGTTCGGTCTCAACATTTTCACAGGCTAGTCGTTGGACAGCTGGTAGGCTGTGGGCACTATGTCTCCAGGGCACTGTGACCCTGGAGGGAGGGTCACTCAGAGAGGACCAAGAGGACTGATGTCCCAATTTAGACTGGGCAAGCGGCTTAGGGATTCAGGGCTGCTTGTTGTTGAGACAAAAACTATGCTCCTGTGTTCTTGTTCCAGCCACGAACCTGCTGCACTCCTATCCTTCCTTTTAAACCCACCCTAGCTCTACTACTCTGACTTCCCATGGGCACCCCAGGGAGAAAGCAGAGAAATGGCTGCTGTGTGTGTGATCTGAGAAGTCCCATTGACCTGGTCCTTCAGCCTGTGCCCTCCTCAGCCCCAATCCCTGACCACATGGTGGAAAGGGAGCCTGCCTTGCCTTCTCAGGGCTCCAGAGATCTGCTGTTTCCAGGCAGACAGATTGAGAGTTGGGGCAGCCGTGCGGGGACAGGCGCAGAGCCAGAGGGGCTGTTTCCAGTCCCTCAATATAACTGCGCTGTCACACAGGGAGGCGTGGGCTCCGAATGACCTAGGTGGAAGAGAAGTGCTAGTTGGAGCTGACTTGCAAGTACACGGGAGATGCTGTCTGGGGAATTGCAGAAAGAGTTGCAAGGAACTTTGCAAAGGACTAGATTCTGTTTGAGCGATGTGGCTAGGCATTTTGCCCTCCACACTGCGGTACCGCAGGCCCTCTTGCCCTCCATATCTGCAGGTTCAGCATCCTGGAATTCAGGCAACTGGGGATGGAAAATATTAAGGGGAAGAAAAAAGCTCTTCTAGGTTCAAAAAGCAAAACTTGAGCTTACCAGATGCCAGCAACTATTTATTCCCCTTGTAGGAGATATTCTAAGCATTCTAGAGATGATTTTGGGTATGCGGAGGAGGTGTGTAGTTTATATGCAAAGACTATGCCATTTTATATGAAGGACTTGAGCACCCTGCAGAGTTTGGTATGTGAGGGGGTCCTGGATCCATTTCCCCCATTGATACCAAAGGATGATTATGTTGGTGCTGATGAGACCTCGGGTGTGCCCATAGGCTGATGAAGTTGGGGCTCATTTAGGTGCTTCCACAAGCCTTCTTTCCTCCTAGCACTTTCAGCTCACTCATTCATCAGGCAAGCTTCACATTAGATGTTAGATGTGCAATTGAAGATTCCAAGTGCCTTACCTTTAAATTATTCCTGAGTCCATGGGAGGAGCTGTGTGTGTGTAAGACCGTGCAGTGGGGTCACCAGCAGGGTGGCTCCTGACACTGCCTGATGGGGGGAATGGTGGTCAAGGAGGGCTTCCAAGAGGAGTTTTGAATTGGGTTTTAAAGGAAGGACAGGGGTTCAGCAGGTTTGTGGTTGGAACGAGTGCACAGGAGCACACTTTCCTCTAAACAACAAATACATTAACAATCTGAAACTAGTACAATGTTATAAATCAACTATTTGTTGTTATTGAGTTGCTAAGTTGGTTTTGACTCTTTTGCCCCATGTCCCTGCCAGGCTCCTCTGTTCGTGGGATTTCCCAGGTAAGAATACTGCAATGAGTTGCTACTTCCTTCTCCAAGGGATCTTCTTTTAAATTTATTTATTTTTTAATTGAAGGATAATTGCTTTACAGAATTTTGTTGTTTTCTGTCAAACCTCAATATGAATCAGCCATAGGTGTACATATATCCCCTCCCTCTTGAACCTGCCTCCCATTTCCCTCCCCATCTCACCCCTCTAGGTTGATACAGAGCCCCTGTTTGAGTTTCCTGAGCCATACAGCAAATTCCCGTTGGCCATCTATTTTACATATGGTAATGTAAGTTTCCATATTACTCTCTCTAAACATCTCACCCTCTCCTCCCCTCTCCCCATGTCCATAAGTCTGTTCTCCGTGTCTGTTTCTCCATTGCTGCCCTGCAAATAAATCTTCTTGACCCAGGGATAGAACTGGTGTCTCCCACATTGGCAGGCAGATTCTTTACCTTTGAGTCATCTTAGAAGCCCCAGCTATACATAAGTTTAAAACAAGTGTGTTGAAAGTTTCAGCAGGTGCCTGGCATTTTTCTAAACACTTTACAGACATTATCTCACTTTATCAGAACCCGTAGACTAGAAGCTGCTCGGAAATAAATGTTGAGTGGAACTGTATTTTGGTGTTTACCCTAGCTTTTTTCTTGGACCCTTTTATTTTTAACTTTATTTATTTATGTTTGTTTTTAAAATTGAAGTATATCTGATTTACAATGTTGTGTTCATTTCTGGTGTATAACCAAGTGATTCAGTTAAACACACACATACACACTTATATATATTCTTTTTATATTCTTTTCCATTAGAGTTTATTATAAGATATTGAATACAGTTCTCTGTGCTATATAGTAGGGCCTTATTGTTTATTTTATGTGTGTGTGTGTGTGTGTGTGTGTGTGTGTGTATGTATCCGTTAATCCCAAACTACTAATTTCTCCTCCCCGACTGCCCCTCTTTCCCTTTGGTAACCATGAAAGTGAAAGTTGCTCAGTCGTGTCTGACTCTTTGTGACCCCATGGACTATACAGTCCATGGAACTGTCCAGGCCAGAACACTGGAGTGGGTAGCCTTTCCCTTCTCCAGGGGAATCTTCCCAACTCAGGAATCAAACCAGGTTCTCCTGCATTGCAGGCGGATTCTTTACCAACTGAGCTATGAGGGAAGCCATAAATTTGTTTTTTATGTAGATGAGTCTGCTTCTGTTTTTAAATAAGTTCATTTGTATCATATTTTGGATTCCACATGTAAGTAACAGGATATTTCTTTCTCTGTCTGACTTATAGTATGATAATCTCCAGGTCCATCCATGTTGCTGCAAATGGCATTATTTCATTCTTTTTAATGGCTGAGTAATACTTCATTGTATACATGTACCACATGTTTTTTTATCCATTCATTTGTTTTGGACACTTAGGTTGCTACCATGTCTTGGCTATTATAACTAGTGCTGCTATGAACATTGTGGGGGCATGTATCTTTTCAAATTAGAGTTTTTCCTGATATTCCCATGAGTAAGATTGTTGGACCATATGGTAATTCTATTTTATGTTTAAGAGACTTCCATACTGCTCTTCATAGTAGCTGTACCAATTAACATTCCCACCAACAGTATAGGAGGATTCTCTTTACTCCATACTCTCTCTGGCATTTATTATTTATAGACTTTTTGGTGGCAGCCATTCATTGTACTTTTGATTTGTATCTTTCTGATAACTAGTGATGTGGAACATCTTCTCATGTGTCTATTGGCCATCTGTATCTCTTCTTTGGAGAGATTCTATTTAGGTCTTCTGCCCATTTTTTTGATAAGGTTGTTTGATTTTTTTGTTATTGAGTTATATGAACTGTTTACACATTTTGGAAATTAAACCATTGTTGGTTGCAAATGTATTCTCCCAATTGGACACTTATATTAATGATTTAATGAAGGCATTACTTTTCCTATTAATTGCCCACTGTGTGACATTTTATACCTCTTGGCACTTACATACACATCTGTTTTATCAGTTATCATCTAGCCCACGCTTTGGACAATTAACCACACTCCCAGCACATCTCTTGAATGATGGAATTTTTCAAGTTTGTATCTTTTCCCTCCAGTAAGAATGTAGCCCCCCCCATTTTTCCCCCTGTGATCCCAACTAAGAGTCGCACCCAGGGTATGTTGCTTTCTTAGTACTTCTTAGCATTTTGTCAAATGTCTAAAAACTGTGGAGCAAAGGAATGTGATTTTTTTCGAGGCTCAGAACAAAAACTTCATGTGTCTTACACAGCAGCCATGTGGTGTACGTCAAGTGCCCAGTTTACAAACTCTAATATAGAACATATTTGAAAAGACTCCCAGCTAATCCACACTGAGAATATCTATGCGCTTTTGGGGGGATTTTGGCACGAGTGATTCTTTTCCGGAACAGGTGGTGAAGCTAAATTTGTTTGGTGTGCTTGACATACTTGGAGCCTGATATTAAAAGACTTCAGCGGCTGCAATAAACAGTTCTTCCTTTCTTTGTTTACAGGGAATTGGGACTTTCTCTGGGTGTTGGATTTCTGCTGCTGCCCGCAGGCAGGCGGGAAAGTGTCCTCAGCATGTTCTTCCGCAGGGACGAGCAGCTGGGCTGACTTGGTTTGGAAGCCTTGTTGCTTGGCTCTGAGACGTGGCCCCAAGTCCTGACATTTGGGGAATAACTAGTTTGAGTGATTCCTTCAGGTTCACAGAAACTAAAGAAATGTATACCATTTCTTCATAATGCCCATATTTGCATATACGTGCTTCCTCACAGAGTTTCTAGGTTACAAGATGGTGGGGAGGGGATGTGGGTGCAGGAAGAGACATTGGTATAAAAACATGGGAAGATTTGTTAGTTGCTGGATTTGAGAATCTTTCAGGTCTAAAAGCAGATGGTTCAGTTTTTGTTTGTTTTGGCTAAATCAGATGACTGTCCCCAAATCAGCAATGTGATGAAAAGCAAGGCTTCCTGCTGAGGAGGAAGGTGGCTTGCTCAGTTACGTCCTTGAGGCAGGGCAGCCCTGATTCTTTCAAAGCACATGGTTTGGATGGACAGCTCTTCAGCTGAAAGTTCCAGGCTGCTACTGGGATTGGCTGTTAGAAACATTTTTGTTGAGCGGGGTAAGCAGAGGCCACCACTAAAGTACCTGCGTTCTACCACGTGCGGCTTCAGCTGGGACGTGTCACGGACACTGTGTTATCCTATGGATTGTTTATGACGATTGCTTTCTATAGCAAACCTCAGTCCACCGTCAGAGCTTTCTTATCTGCAGTGGTCAAAACTAGTGCTTGCATAGTCAAGGTTGGTGGAAAGCCTTCCATCCTTCCAGCTGCTTATTGGTGTTTTCTTTCAAGATCCAGAGGCCTGACCTTTCAGTGTGTGGTGGTGCAGGCTTGTTGCAAAGAGCTAAACTTAGTTTGCATTTAGAACCTTCTCCAGGTGCAAGTTTGAACTCCTTCTGGTACACTTTCCCCTTTTGTTTTTTGCAGGAGCTACCATATGGTCTGTAAGAAAATGAGCTTTAAATTCTCAGGTTTGGGTTCAGATAACAAACTGTTATTTATTGAGACTGTGACCTGCCTGGATAATGAATTACTTACGACAGAGGTACTGCTGTGGGAGTGGAGGACAAAGTATAGTGGCTTCACTAGGAAAGAAGCTTCTAGCTCTCTCACATAACAGAGTCCATGCTTTAGAGTCGATGTGACAACTTCATAGTATCTGGCTTCTCGTCGTCCCATCGTCAGCACACAGCTTCTGTTTTGTGGTGAAAGAGGATTGCTTCAGCTCCCAAGGTCAAATCTGTATCCCAGCCAGTGGGAAGAAAAGAAGAGAAGTGTGTGTGGGAAGTGTCCCTTTTAAGGGAACGACCTAGAAATTACACGTCACTTTCACTCAGAGCCTGTTGTCCAAGATTTAATGGTATGGCTGTGGTGCTATGTTTATATTCAACCAAAATTCATATGTTAAGCCATAACTCCCAATGGCAGTTAGTTAGGTTCATTCTCATTAATTAGTTAATCACGTTAATTTCTTTGGGAATTAATTAGGTTTAGATGAGGTCATGAAGACGGGATTCTCATGATGGAATTAGCACCCTTAAAAAAGAAGATACCAGAGAGATTGCTTTTCCTCTTTTTCTGTGAGGATACAATTCGGCAGTCTGCAAGCCAGGAAGAGGGCTCTCAGCAGGAACAGAGTCAGTGAGCACCTTGACCTTGGACTTCTTAGTTTCCAGAACCCTGAGAAAGAAATTTCTGTGGTTTACACCAATCAGTCCATGGTATTTTGCTAAAGCAATCCGAGCAAAGACAGTGGCCATGCAAAGGAGTTGGGAAATGTTGTCTTTACTCAGGTGACTATCTGCCTGGCTAATTTGAATGTTTATTTCTAAAACAAGAAGAGGATAATGGGTGTTTGGGACAAGTTGCCTCTTCCAGGGACAAACTGTTTACATTTGCTGTATCTAATCTTCTTTATCTGGAAAGTGAGATCAACCTTATAGAATTAGGAGACTTAAATGAGATGATGCTTATAAAGCTTTTATGGTATCTGGGACAGAATAACTGTTCAGCTGCTGCTGCTGCTGTGTCACTTCAGTCGTGTCTGACTCTGTGCAACCCCATAGAAATCAGCCCACCAGGCCATGAGTAAAAGAAAACGTGGGTTTAGTTAGATTCTTCCCTTTTGTTAGGGTTCAGTTCAGTTCAGTCTCTCAGTCGTGTCCGACTCTTTGCGACCCATGAATTGCAGCATGCCAGGCCTCCATGTCCATCACAAACTCCCAAAGCTCACTCAAACTCATGTCCATCGAATCAGTGATGCCATCCAGCCATCTCATCCTCTGTCGTCCCCTTCTGCTCCTGCCCCCAATCCCTCCCAGCATCAGAGTCTTTTCCAATGAGTCAACTCTTCGCATGAGGTGGCCAAAGTACTGGAGTTTCAGCTTTAGCATCATTCCTTCCAAAGAAATCCCAGGGCTGATCTCCTTCAGAATGGACTGGTTGGATCTCCTTGCAGTCCAAGGAACTCTCAAGAGTCTTCTCCAACACCATAGTTCAAAAGCATCAATTCTTCCACACTCAGCTTTCTTCATAGTCCAACTCTCACATCAATACACAACCACTGGAAAAACCATAGCCTTGACTAGACGGACTTAGTTGGCAGAGTAATGTCTCTGCTTTTCAATATGCTATCTAGGTTGGTCATAATTTTCCTTCTGAGGAGTAAGCGTCTTTTAATTTCATGGCTGCAATCACCATCTGCAGTGATTTTGGAGCCCCCAAAAATAAAGTCTGACACTGTTTCCACTGTTTCCTCATCTATTCGCCATGAAGTGATGGATAGTATCTTCAAAAGCAGAGACATTACTTTGCCGACTAAGGTCCGTCTAGTCAAGGCTATGGTTTTTCCTGTGGTCATGTATGGACGTGAGAGTTGGACTGTGAAGAAGGTTGAGCGCCTAAGAATTGATGCTTCTGAACTGTGGTGTTGGAGAAGACTCTTGAGAGTCCCTTGGACTGCAAGGAGATCCAACCAGTCCATTCTGAAGGAGATCAGCCCTGGGATTTCTTTGGAAGGAATGATGCTAAAGCTGAGGCTCCAGTACTTTGGCCACCTCATGCGAAGAGTTGACTCATTGGAAAAGACTCTGATGCTGGGAGGGATTGGGGGCAGGAGCAGAAGGGGACGACAGAGGATGAGATGTCTGGATGGCATCATGGACTCGATGGACATGAGCCTGAGTGAACTCTGGGAGATGGTGATGAACAGGGAGGCCTGGTGTGCTGCGATTCATGGGGTCGCAAAGAGTCGGACATGACTGAGCGACTGAACTGAACTGATGGGAC